>QQSR01000013.1:0-219063 GCA_003664465.1 Trichophyton mentagrophytes
CTGAACAGCTTCTTGTTTGGGTGCGGGAACGAGGGTGAGGGCCATGGCAAGATGCATGCTGCCTCTTGGAAGTGAAAATTCTGGTCCCGACTACAAGCCACCTGGTGCATTTGCTTCTATCCCCTGACCATGGAGTGGCCAGGTTTGGCGAACGGCAGCGGACCAGATTGAGGCCTCGACAGTTGACCAGTGGGAGTACGGAGTAAACGGGATATTACCAGATGTGCTGACACAGGTGGTGGCCTCTTGGATGTAATTTATGTGGCCTTTTTGGTAGTTTTTAGAGGTCTTTTTGTACTCACGATATACTCTATATAAGATACATGTATAGTACTACTTATCGGAAGGGAGGGGTGGTTTGAGACATAGCTGAGTATAATAAACGCGCTTTGAAAGGTACAGCAGTGATAACTATGATAACTATCGGGGCTGTGTGTTGAAGTGAGAGAGATGATGATCTAACTAACAACCAGTCAACTGACCACCAGCCGAAAGGAGAGTAAGACGAGAAGACCGAAGATGAAGTCATAAATATAAAGAAGGGAAGTCTAGTTGTTTGATTGCAGCATGTTGGCATCATGGAAAAAGACACCAATAGTAATGCGAGAACGTTGACAAATCATATCTCGTGGATTATATAACATCGTGCGCTCGCATTAGGCGCCTTAACTACCAGATTGGGGAATGATGCGGGTTATTGATATTGTACGGAGTATACGGAGTATGACGGGAGAATTAACAGCGCATTCTGGGCCCTCTTCTCATGTCCCCCCGCCCTCGAAGAATCAAAAGAAAGAAAACAGAAAAAGTTACGAAAAAGATAAAGATACAAATGAAGTAAAAAGAAAACGGGGGACAACTCGATGTCGCGATTTGTACCACTTGAATCTGCACACTTTAGATCATCTGGTGCTTAAGCGACAGCATTTTGGCTCAGATCAAGATATCAGGCTAAGAAATCCGCCCTTCTTGTCTTACCCATTGTTCTTCTGACAATGCGATGAAACGTTGAATCTTGCCTCCCATGTCCTCCATGCATATCGAGGGGCAAAAATTGTCCTGCTGTCCGGTCTCGAGATGGCTCTTGTTACATTGCCTGCCGCAAAATAAAAGCCACTCCTGCATCGTGCTTGTGTTAAAACTGGAAGGGCGCACATCGAGACTCTTGCGTTATACCGGCTGAGGGAGTGGGGTCTCTTCGCCGGCAATATTTTTGTCTCTTACTGTTGGATAATGCAATTTCATATCTTACGATACATATCCAAGAATAGCAATTCCCTCGTGCTGGCCAGGATAATTCTCGTAAACACGGCTTGCACTCAATGATATCCTTACTTGTCTGCCACGAGGGTTGTATGGGTACGATGCAGAAGAGCCTTATGGATAACTGAATACGTTTGAGCACGATGGCCATACACTTTCAGGAGGCGTGGGCGTGTGCGAGTGTGCAACAGGTGAGAGAGGGTGTATCAAGGTTAGCAGTGCCGGCAGAGCAGAAGAAGGTTGGGATATATTTGGAAATATACTTACTGCCAATGCCACGTTATTTCCATCCCCCCCGGCCACTGATTTGATGTAAGGGAGTGACTCTATCGTTCCCTCAAACACTGGCTGGGCTTGGAGATCACAAAGATCCGGCCGCCATCTAGCCCGAGCGCTCTCCCGCAGCCCAGGAAGGGCAGGGCGCAAACGCGGAACCAGGCCGTGGTTGGTGTAGAGGCCCCAAGAGCGTCCTGGCCCGTATAACTAACTTGTTTTGTGAACTGCGCCATATATAAGAAACGAGATAATAATAGCTTGTTAATCGACGTTGAGGTTACGAGCGTGCTTGGATAAGGCTGCGCGAGAGGGTTAATTCGAGATCGAAGGTAATAATAATAATATTATCACGAACTAACAATACCAGCCCTGGTTGTGAGTGTCGTTTAGCGCGAGGCTACCAAGAATAGAAACCGAGCGGGCCCTCCACAGCCTCCCCCACTTAATGGAGCCTCAAGGGACGCGGTGGGCCTTAATTGGCTGAGTGGAGTTGAGGACTGCTGGTTTCACAACCACGAAATAATATCTCCAGCATTCTCGTGCTCTTTGGATTCTCGTGCTCAGTGTCTGTGGGGCCTTGGGAGCGGACTGGCACGGGTATTGACGTCAACCAGTGGAAACCCTTCTTTTGAGCCTGAGCTCGTGTGAAAGGTCGGACGACATGGTTTGAATAATGTTGGTGTTGATACCGGTTATTTTTTCTTCTACTTAGTTGAAGTATATGTCGGCTGGTGATGGGTCGAGCCCTGCATCCCGCAAACGGGTCCCAAGAGTGAGGATCTGATGAGGCCAGTGTGTGCCCAGGAGCAGCCGTGGGGGACGGCTGGCCTGATCAATCACATCATGGACATTACACACTCCTATCGGAACGACATCTCCCGTCATGTACAGCTACATTCTGCTCAAGCATTGGACTCGAAACATGCAGGTCGCCGACTGAGCAGGCGAACAGAGTGGCTGTGCGAGTTAGGGGGAAAGAAAGGGTTTAATTGCACACCGTAGCGTGGTTCGTGTACCACCCTGTCCATGTTAACTCACTGCAGAGACCATGTCACGTTGTGAGGCCAAAGTATGGGTTATTCTGGGTTCGATGCATCTGGTGTCATGCCACTAAGTATGCTGTGCTTGCGCCGATCGCCAGGTGTTTGGAGTTTTGGTGGTGGCGCCCCTTTCCTTCTTCCCAAGGCCTTGTTTCCCTCTTTCGCCTTCTACACTGCTCCAGCAGCCCTGCCGTCGGCTTCATGTGCGTCCTTCTTCACAAGCAGTCCCTTTCTCGGCTCGGGGCAGCCACCGAAACGTGGGCAGAGACGATACAACGCCAAGCAGGACCTGGAAGCAAAAAGCAGCATCGAAAAAGGGGCATCAGGGCCCAGCGGAAGTCCGTGTTCCCGTGACTTTGGCGGCCCGTGGTTAGTCCGAGGCGCGCGCTTAGCTCCTTCCGGCGTTAGCGCGCTTCTCGAAGGCGGCCAAGACTTCGGAAGGAAGGCGCATGGACCACCTCTTCTCCTTCTTTATTTTCCTTTTTGGCTCCTTTTTTTTTTTTTTTTTTCTGCCATCCGTCACCGCCCTCGGTGTTTCTTATTTCATCCTCACTTCTTTTTTTTTATGTCTTTTGCTTTCTGTTTGAAACTGGGCGAACGTCGCTTGTCCAACGCCCGCCCACATACACTTCCCCCAGACGGTGACCGTCATCTGGACAACCACAACAGCCTCGTGGTGGCTGGTTGCGACGGAGAGGCCCATTATTCATCTCTGCCAGATCAAATGCACGCCATGCATGCACCTCCCGTGATGGTTCCAAAAATAACACTGCAAAGTCAAAGCCTCTCCTACCCGTATCCCAGACCCCAGCCAGAACGCAAAGCGTTTTTGGACAAGAACTGAAAAAGCAATATGCAGAAGATACTTCAAGTAACTCCATACCCCTTGGAAATGATACCTGGGAAAGAAAAACAAAATGGAGCGGCAAGCTGAGAAATCCAAAAAGCCAAAAACATTAAAAAGAAAAGAAAAAAGCAAAAAAAAAGAAAAAAAAGAAAAAAACAACGTAGATGAAACCCCAAACCATATTTCCGACCTCTTGAGTTTGGATTTGTCTCGCTTTTCCTAGTACTAGGAGTGGAGGAGTGAGCCAACCGTCTGGCTTCTGCTGCTGGCTTCCGGCAATTTGTGGGCATCGGTCGACGGAATGCGATGCCAGGCTTGCGAGGTTGATCCCGGGTGTTGGCTCCATGCCTCCCTTTGCTGGCCTCTTCCTTGGGTCATGCAAGGTTGTGGTACAGCAAGGGACCACTCCGGACATGGACCTGCTATGATCGATGATTCGAGCTACGATTTCGAGTACGGAGTAATTGTTCGGATATTAGTCCGTAAACCCGTATGCTCGAGCAGTGACAGCCTTCTTGTCTGAGAGGGCACCTTTGGAGATATCAGCTTCAGCGTTTTCCCCTGCCCCCCCTGTGCCTTTCCCGTCCCCAATTGTAGGGTCGTATTCTGCCATAACTTACGGATTACCAAGTTATCTTATTTCTATTTTGGTCTTTCAATAAATTTTTTGGTAGCCAATACCCCTTTCGCAAAGCAGCCTAACTGCACTGATAGCTGTATATTCTGTAGGCAGTCTCTCCTCCCCTCCAAGGCTTTACTCCCAAGCCTCTTTGCACAAATTATTGTTGCTCCTTCATACGAGCCTTCATCCCAAGCAGCATTGATCGCTTGCACATCATCTCAAGCTTCATCGACATCCCCTTCAACGGTTATGAGATAGCTCAGATCGACCAAGCCATTTCCGAAACAGCACAATTGCCCCTCTTAACATCGACCAGGGAAAGAAAAATAGCTGCCAATTCGTTCTGGAGCTCTCCTCTTCGACATTTTCCGTCATTCCTCCTCATCTTGAACGACGTCTTGAGGACGACGAGAGCAAGCACATAATTATTTGCTGAACAAAAAGCTCTCTCCACGGTCAGTGTATCATAATCAAACTGCAAAACTAATCTTCCTCTCTCCCTAGGTCCCTCCTATTGATCACTGCAGTCTCATTATTTCATGAGAATAGACTTACCTTGAATTTCACAGCTATAGATTAATTCTGCCCTAGTCATTCCTACATCGCCGCAAAATACCTGAGACTCTCCTGTATTAGCTTGACCAGTAAGTGCGACGAGTACCGCCGTAAACGCATGATAGTCAAGATGCGATACTGAGATCACAATACCTAGATTTTTATTTCATCACAAAATACCCCGAGACGGCCGCCATATAACGCTACAATGCAATCACCTCGAGACAGCTCAGCTCACTGGGAGTCTCATCTCACCGGTGTTGCTCCATGCCATTTCCCTCGACTTGGATCTTCTGCTTCCGGACCAAAAAGGCCGATGACAATCAAAGTGACTCTGGACCAAACCCAGGCTCTAAAGGAGCTCTGCGAATCGAACACCACTGCGCTGCCAGCAGTCCTTCGCGCTACATGGAGCTTGGCTCTGCGCTGTTATACCGGTTCCGAAGATGTTTGCTTCGGATACCAGGATACGGCTACTACAGCTGTTTTGCCAGTAGCTCGACTGGCTGTTGAAGACGACACGGAGATGTCGCGGTTAATCGAGACTGCACAAAATGAGTACGACAACAGCTTACCCTTCCACGGCGATGTTCCTTCCAGCGTGAATGGACCCGTGGGGCACCGCCTCTACAACACCATTCTATCCTTCCGTAGTGCTGCCAAGGTTGGAACTGCACCTCCCTCACGGGCCGCCAACATGGCTCTACCGGAAGATGTAAGTAGCCTCTATTCATGCCATTTGGTAGTTCCTGCAATTGTGACTTCGGGTAACCCTCGTTAACATTATGGTGTACTGCAGTGTCGCATACGACTCATGACCAAGCTCATGAGTGGAAGAATGAGCATCTTCCTTGAGTGGTGGAGCATTGACATGACCATGGAACAGGCAATGGGAGTTGCGTCGACTGTCGCAAAGGCTTTTAACACCGTCACTACCTCTCCATCTCTCTCGGTTGGCGCTTTCGACCCGCTTACTCCTCTCCACCTCAAGCAAATTATGAGGTGGAACGATTATCCACTGAAGACCGTCAACCGTTGTATTCACGAAGTTATCCATGATGCAGCCATCCGCCTGCCGGACGATGAAGCTATTTGCTCTTGGGACGGAAGCCTTTCGTTCAAGGAGCTAGATCATCTTACTTCACGGCTCTCGCACAAGTTAGTGGAATTGGGCGTTGGACCGGAAGTCAGGGTTCCTCTTTGCTTTGACAAATCGGTATGTACTTTTTTCTTTCTTTCTTTCTTTCTTTCTTTCTTTCTTTCTTTCTTTCTTTTTCTCGTTTGCTTTTGGTTCCTGGTTTATTGAGGAAAATTGCATGTTGTAACGAATAAACCGCCGTTGTCTACCGCCGCACGCTAACAAACTATCCGTCCCATAGAAATGGAATGTGGTTTCGATGATTGCTGTTATGAAAGCCGGTGGAGCTTTTGTCCCCTTTGATCCTTCTCATCCGATACCACGATTGCAAGGCCTAGTCAAAGCGCTCGACGCATCGCTGCTCCTCTGCTCCGCTCACCATTCACAGCACCTTGCCACTGTTGCAGAGACAATCCTGCCTGTCGACGATGCATTGGTTAAGAAGTTGCCGTCGGGCCCTGACGCTATCCGCTTCACTAGCCGCGCCAAGCCCAATAACGCCGCTTATATTATCTTCACTTCGGGCTCCACCGGAGAACCAAAGGTCAGTGTTCGCAAACTATTCTGAGTGGTCACGTAGTTTCCGAGACAGATGTGACAGTTGAGATGACAGATGTGATCGAATGCTGACATGGAGTTCAGGGCACACTATTGGAGCATGTTGCCTTTTGCTCGAGCGCCGCTGCTCATTGCGTACCCCTTCATGTCGATGAGGGGTCTCGAAATTTGCAATTTGCGGCACACACTTTTGACGCTAGCTTGGTCGAGATCCTCACCCCCTTAATGCAAGGGGCGTGTGTCTGCATCCCTAGCGAGGAGGCACGACTGAATAACATCGTGCAAGCGATAAACGACATGCGCGTCACTATTGCGACGCTAACACCTTCTTTTGTGGGCTTTATCGAACCGGATGATGTTCCCTGTCTGGAGTATCTCGTCCTCGCTGGCGAGGCGATGTCCCAGAGCCATATTGATACCTGGTCAAAGATTAACCTCATTAACGGCTTTGGCCCAACAGAGACCGGGGTTGCCTGCGCTGTGAACACGAAGGTGACTGCAACAACTGATCCAAAGGATATCGGTTTCCCTGTTGGTGGACATGCATGGGTTGTCAACCCCGAAGATCACGATCGGCTTGTTCCCCCTGGATGTGTTGGAGAGCTCCTAGTTGAAGGACCCACTTTAGCCAGGGGCTACCTCAACAATCCCCAGAAAACTACAGATGCCTTCATTTACGACCCCGTTTGGGCTCGTACAAGCGAAACCGGAGGCAAACCACGGCGATTCTACAAGACTGGCGATCTGGTTCGGTATAATTCGCCTGAAGGTTCTTTTAACTATGTCGGTCGAAAGGATACCCAGGTCAAATTCCACGGCCAACGAGTTGAGTTGGGCGAAATCGAGCACAAACTTAACCTCGCACCAAACGTGAAGCATGGCCTGGTGCTGCTCCCGAAGACCGGCAACTGTAAAGGCAAATTGGTCGCTATTCTCTCGTTCTCTGACCATGTTACGGAGATGTTTTCCAATGACCCAAAGTCTCTTCGACTTATTGAGACAAAGAAGAGAGATGAGTATGTTGACATGGTTCGTGAGACCATGGCTGGCCAGCTGCCATCTTACATGGTTCCCTCCATCTGGGTCTGCATGGAGTCTCTTCCTCGGCTACCTTCAGCAAAGCTCGACCGAAAAGCTGTCGCCAAGTGGATAGATGCCATGACCGAAGAGGTCTACCATGAAGTATCCGGAGCGCAGCAAGTAGAAGCTGGTAGCACCGAGCTGTCCAAGCCTGCCAACGCAGTTGAGGCTGCGATCCAGCTTGCTTGGAGCCGCATCCTGAACATTCCATTAAACCGCATCAGCTTGGAGCAGAGCTTTCTTAGCCTTGGCGGTGACTCCATTACCGCCATGACATGTATGGGCCAGTGCAAAAAGGCAGGACTTGGCTTTACTGTCCAAGAAATATTGCGGAGCAAGTCTATCCGTGCGTTGGCTCCCTGTGCAAAAGAAGTCAAGAGAGCAGTTGATCTCAAGGAAGAGATTGATGTTGACTTTGAACTTCAGCCCATCCAGCAGTTCCACTTTACCGTCAGAAATGATGAGATGGGGCACTTCAACCAGAGTTTCTTCCTCAAGTTGGCGAGGAGAACTAGCGAGAAGTCCCTTAAACACGCTGTTGATACACTTGTTGAGCGACATTCTATGTTGCGGTCTCGTTTTAGACAGTCTGGACCTAATGATGAATGGAGGCAGTATATCACTAACGACTATAAATCTTCGTGCCGGTTCAGAGTTCACAGCGTTCAAACGAAGAAGGATGCTGAGCCTGCCATTGCTGATAGCCAGGCCTCTCTCAATGCTACCAAGGGACCTCTATTTGCTGTTGACCTGTTTGATGTGAATGCTGGCCAACAACTTCTATTCATGACAGGTCACCATTTGGTCATTGATTTGGTCTCATGGCGTGTCATCCTGGAAGATCTCGAAGAGCTTCTTGTTAACCCTACCAATCCTTCACTCAACGACAAATCAATTCCCTTTCAAACGTGGGCTAAACTTCAAACAGAACACTGCCGGGATCTCAGTCTTTCGCATGTTCTACCAAATGATAATATACCCCGTGCTAACTTCGCCTACTGGGGCACTGATGTCAAAGCTAATACCTACGGCGCTTCTGCTGCTGAAGGATTTGAAATTGATGCTGCCACTACATCTTTCCTTCTCACAGACTGCCACAACGGGCTTCGCACAGAACCTGTTGACCTCTTCGTGTCTGTTCTTATCCACTCCTTTACCCAGGTTTTCACCGATCGTGAGCCCCCTGCCATATTCAATGAGGGCCACGGCCGTGAAATATGGGATGAATCAATCGATATCGCTAGAACAATTGGATGGTTTACTACTGTGTATCCAATCTTTGTTCCTAACTCTACATCTAAAGGCCTGGTAGACATTACTAAACATGTCAAGGACATTCGCCGTGCAGTCCCTGGTAATGGCCGACCGTACTTTGCTACCCGTTGGTTGACTGAAAAGGGCCGTGAAGCTTGGAGCCATCACGCCCCGATGGAGTTGTCATTTAACTACCTTGGCCAGTACCAGCAGCTTGAGCGAGAAGGCGCTCTTCTCAATCCCGTCGATGAGTTAGCTGGTGAAGCCAAGGAAGCTGGTGGCATCGCCGATTATGGCATTGGTACTCCCCGATTTGGTCTTTTCGAGATATCTGCTGTTATTGCTGCAGGTAAACTCAGATTTTCCTTTACATTCAACCGACACATGAAGCACCAGAACCTCATTCGACAGTGGATCGCCCACTGTAAGAGCTCCCTGCAAAATGCCTCAAAGTTATTCATGGGACTGCCTTTCACGCCTACACTTAGCGACTATCCACTCTTAGCATTGAACTATGACACTCTAGAGGCAATGATCACTGAAAAACTTCCACTCGTCGGAGTCAGAAATGTGCAGGATATCGAAGATGCTTATCCCTGCTCTCCTATGCAGCAAGGCCTTCTCCTTAGCCGCAGCAAAGATGGCGCCTTCTATGCAGTCAATGGTACTTATGAAGTGAAACCAAAAGCTGGTACCAATGTCAGTGCCGAAAAGCTTGCAGCTGCTTGGGAACTGATTGTGCGGCGCCATCCTTGTCTTCGGACTGTCTTCATTGAAGGTCTAAGCAGTGATGGCCTTTATGATCAGGTTGTGCTGAGACAATCGCCCTTTGGTCCTTCAAGACTTCGCTGCGCGAAGGAGTCTGAGGTTCTTTCAACTTTCAACGGCCAAGGATTCATGCAGTATACTGACCATACCCCTGCCAATCGGTTCACCATATGTGAGACCTCAAATGGAAAGATATTCTGTCGGTTGGAACTGAGCCACGCGGTCATGGATGGCGCATCAATGTCTATCATCTTCGATGATCTATGTCGTGCTTATGCTGGAGAACTCAAAGACGATACCGGACCTCTCTTTAGCGCCTATGTTGCCTACTTACAGACACAGTCGTTAGATCAAGGCCTTTCATTTTGGAAGCCTTACCTTGATGGACTGGATCCCTGCCATTTCCCTGTTCTGAACGATGGTATCACTGTTAAGAAGGAACTTCATAACATTAGACTTGAGTTTAAGGAACTAGCTGCTCTCCAGAAGTTCTGTGACGCCCAGGGGCTTACCTTGCCAAACGCCATCCATACTGCCTGGGCTTTGACACTTCGGGCATTTGTAGGAACCGAAGATACCTGCTTTGGCTATCTCTCCTCAGGGCGTGACGCACCAGTTGAAGGCGCAGATTCTGCCGTTGGGCCGTTCATTAACATGCTCGTTTGCCGCGTCAAGATGCCAGGAAATGCAACGCTCCTGAGTGTTCTAGAACAAGTTCAAAAGGACTACATGGACAGTTTGCCTCATAAACACACCTCTTTGGCAGAAGTCCAACACGCCCTTAAACTATCCGATACTTCACTTTTCAATACTTGTGTTTCTTACCGCAAACTTCCTCCAAATAAGAACAAGAAGCCAGCAATAGCCTTCGAGGAGTTTGCCCCGACACACGACCCTGATGAGTACCCAATATCTATCAACATTGAAGCTTCGGATGAGGTCGTTGCAATCGACCTCGACCATTGGACGGATTCGGTTTGTGACGAACAGGCTAAAAACGTTGCTTCTTCATTTTTCCGTTGTCTAGAGAATATCACTCACAATTCCCACCTTGAGATTGCCAAATTGGACAACCTTAGCCACCTGGATTATGAGACGATTTGGAAGTGGAACAGTCGCATTCCATTGACCATTCCTGACTGTGTTCACTATGTAATTGCCAAACAAACCGCCCAACGACCTGATGCCCCAGCTATTTGTGGATTTGACGCCAGTTATACTTACAAGGAGCTTGATGAAGTCTCTACCCGTTTAGCTTCATACCTTGTTGCTCTAGGCGTGACTCCAGAAACATTTGTGCCGACGTGCTTCGACAAATCTGCCTACACTGTTGTATCTATGCTCGCCGTTCTGAAGGCTGGTGGTGCCTGTGTTCCTCTTGATGCCACCCACCCTATGCCCGCACTCGAAACCAGGGTAGTTGACACTGAGGCTCAAATTGTTGTTGCATCTGCCGCCAGAGCTGCCATGTTTGATGATATGGTCCCATATGTTGTTGCAGTTGACGCAGAATTCCTCGAACAACTGCCTGACTATGGCGAGGACAATGGTATTCCTGCCGAGCCATGCAATCCTGCATTCGTTATATTTACCTCTGGAAGTACTGGAAAGCCAAAGGGCGTGGTGCTTGAGCACAGTGCAATGGTTACTAGCGCCGAAGCTCACGGGTCTGCTTTGGGTGTCGGTCCAGATACAAGATTCCTCCAATTCGCCACTTATACGTTCGACAACAGTCTTGAGGAGATGTTCACCACTCTCATGCGTGGTGGCTGTGTCTGTGTTCCTTCAGAAGATGATCGTTTCAATGATCTAGCTGGTGCCATTGATAGGCTTGATGCTAACTTCATGGACCTGACGCCCACAGTTGCTACTTTCCTGAAACCGGCTGATGTACCTAAGATCAAGGCTATGGCTATTGGTGGTGAAGCTTTAACTAAGAAAGCTCAGGAAATTTGGGGAGGTTCAATTCCCATGCACAATCAATACGGCCCCTCGGAATGCTCCATTAACTGCGCCCATAATGGGGATGCTGGCACCGTCGAAGATGTGTCTAATATCGGCCGCAGTGTCGGCAGTGTTTCCTGGGTTGTTGACCCAACGGATCACAACAAGCTTGTTCCAGTCGGCTGTGTGGGTGAATTGTGTGTAGAAGGCCCAATCGTTGCCCGTGGCTATCTTAATGATGAGGAAAAGACGGCGAAATCCTTCGTTATAAACCCAGCTTGGGCAACTCGTGACCCCAACCCTCGCGAGTTCCCTACCCGACGTATGTATAAAACTGGTGACCTTGTTCGTTATAATAGTGATGGGACAATGGCATTCCTGGGTAGGAAAGATACCCAAGTTAAGTTCAATGGACAGCGAATTGAACTTGGTGAAATTGAGTACCATGTCAAGGAAAATCTTCCAGAGGACGCCCAGTCCGCAGTACAGCTTGTTGTTCTCGGTGGTGCTAAGTCACTCGCTGCCTTCATTTATCTCCAGCCGTCTGCTGATGCAGATAGCGATCAGACAATTCTTCCAATGACCCCTTCAATCCAGTCATTGGCCAAAGAGCTGGAAGCCGCAGTGACAAAATCGCTACCCGCCTACATGGTACCTTCAAGCTACATTCCAGTTGCGAGAATGCCAATGACCTCTTCGGGAAAACTGGACAGACGTACCTTGAGTATCTGGGTTAAGGAGCTGCCGGATGATGTTGCCATCACATATAGACTGGGTGGTGTAGGTGGGCGAGCCCCTGAAACGGAAGCGGAGAAGATCTTACAGGGACTTTGGGCCTCCGTCTTGTCAAAGCCTGCCACCTCCATTGGCGCTGATGACAGCTTCTTCCGCCATGGAGGTGACTCAATCGGAGCTATGAAATTGGTTTCAGCGGCTAGAGCCAAGGGAGTCGCTCTCAGTGTCGCTAAGATCTTTTCTTCTCCCAAGCTTTGTGATATGGCCAGTACCTGTTCAATCTCTTCTCCTAACAGATCTCTCGGAGCCGACCCTATCAAAAAGGAGCCTGTGAAGCGTTTTGAACTTCTTCCACCAAGTGTCTCCATAAATGCCCTCGTAGACGAAGTCTCTTCGATCTGCAATGTCGATGCTTCCGGAATCCATGATATGTACCCATGCACTTCACTGCAAGGTGGACTCGTTGCGCTTTCCAGCAAAACTCCTGGTTCCTATGTCGCTCAAACTACCTTCAAGCTACCCGCTGACATTGATTTCGACAAGTTCAGAGCATCCTGGCAAGCTGTAGCTGATTCGGAGGTTGTTCTGCGTACTAGGGTTGTTTTCACGGATTTGCTTGGATTCTTGCAAGTTGTTGTTAACGAACCCATTGAGTGGAAATCTGTTGCTCGTTTAAACGATATCAAAGACGAAAACCGTCACCTTCCCGGTCGTGACGGTGGCCCTCTTGTGAAATACACCATCGTTGGAGAAGGGACTTCCACTCCATACTTCGTGTGGACCGCACACCACGCATTGTATGATGGTTGGAGTATCCCCACGCTTCTTGAAAGAGTGGCCTATTGCTACAAGAACCCACAGTCTACCAGCACAGGCGCTGAAGCCTCCTTCCCAGATTTCATTAAGTACCTGTCAACTATTGATAAAAAGGCGTCTGATGACTTCTGGATTTCTAAGTTAGAGGATCCAAAGGCTACGCCTTTCCCTGCGCTCCCATCCACTTCATATACAGTCCAGGCTACATGCAAGTGTACTCATACTGCTGAAGTTGCGAAGTCCCCCTCAAGAGAAACTACTGTCGCTTCCATTATTCGCGCTGCTTGGGGTCTCACGATGGCATTCTATACCTCCTGCGATGATGTTATATTTGGTGAAATTCTTACCGGGCGTGATGCCCCAGTCCCCGGCATTGAGGATATGATTGGGCCAACCCTTACCTCCATCCCTTCCAGAATCCAGGTAAATCGTGAGCAAACAGTCTCTGAATATTTACACGATGTCCAGAAGCAGTTGGCAGAAACCATGGCCTATCAATTTGCAGGCTTATCTCAGATTAAACGACTTGGAGACGATGCCTCGACCTCATGCGAATTCCAGAATGCTATTGCCATTACACAAGATGCGGACGAAAGCGCTTTTGGATTTTGGGAGATGATAAGCTCTGGAACCACTGGAAACAACTTTTATACATACCCCCTTAACCTTTCATGCACTTTACGCCAATCTAACAGGATTGATATCGAGGCTTACTACGATCAGACTGTTATTTCTTCCTGGCAGGTAGAGAGGCTGCTGCGACAGTTTGATACCATTCTACGCAATCTATCCCTAGGCGAGAATGCCCAGAAGAAGATCGGAGAGATTGAACTGGTTAGCCCTGATGAAGTGAAGGAGCTTGAAGCTATCAACAAGAACGGAGCAAAATTCATTGAGCGATGCATTCATGATCTCATTCAAGAGCAGGCTAAACTACGGCCGCAAGAAGAGGCTATCTGCTCCTGGGACGGATCGTTCACCTATAGGGAGCTTGACAATCTGTCAACTGCCCTCGCACATCACCTCATTGAGTTAGGTGTAGGGTCAGACCCTGAGGTTTTTGTCCCTATTTGCTTCGAGAAGTCTGCATTTGCAATAATTTCAATGCTGGCTATCTTTAAAGCTGGCGGCGCGTTCGTCACTATCGATCCAGAGCATCCAATTTCCCGACTCCAGGGCATTATCGCTGATGTGGAGGCATTCCTTATTCTTTGTTCGCCAAAGCACCAAGAACTGTGTGACTCTGTTGCACCCCAGGCACTGGCAATCGATCTTGAGATGCTTCAGCAACTGCCAAAGCGTCATCAGCCAACTCCTAAGGTCCCAGCCAGCAACGCAGCCTATATAATCTTTACATCTGGGACCACAGGAACACCCAAAGGGACTTTAAGTAAGTCTTTCATGTAACCAATTATAATAGCTTTGGTATGTCTAACTCGTATATAGTTGAACATTCCGCATACTGCTCCTCGGCGGCTGCCCACGCACCGGCATTAGGAATTACAGCAGAGTCCCGCACTCTTCAATTTGCATCGTATACATTTGATGCCTGCTGCCCTGAGATCCTAACAACTCTTATTGTTGGTGGGTGTGTTTGCGTTCCAAGCGACTGGGAACGACTTAACGATATCAGCAACTATATCCGGGACAAACTCGTGTCAAATGCCACCTTAACCCCATCCTTCGTTCAACTGATGAATCCAGACGACGTTCCGAACCTGAAATACCTTGCACTTGTTGGAGAGGCTATGTCATCTGCACATGTAGCAAATTGGGCTGGCAGGTTGAATTTGCTAAATGGATACGGGCCCAGCGAATGCTCAGTTTCAGCGGTCATCAATAGTAAGATGGACGTTAACAGCAATCACAAAAATATTGGCCGCCCACTCGACCGGTGCTGGATTGTTGACCCTGTTAACCATGATAGGCTGGTGCCAATTGGAGCCGTTGGAGAGCTATTGATAGAGGGTGCTACTCTTTCAAGAGGCTACCTCAAGAGGGACGATAAGACAAAGGAGGTGTTTATACAAAATCCAAAATGGGCAAAGCAAAATAATGGTGCCTCACGGAGAATGTATAAGACTGGTGACCTTGTTAAGTACGATCCGAATGGCTCGATGAATCTCGTTTTCATGGGCCGTAAAGATACCCAAGCTAAAGTTCGCGGTCAACGGCTGGAACTTGATGAAGTTGAGCATCATCTTGGTGCCGATAATTTCATCCAGCACGCCCTCGTGGCAGTTCCCTCGAAGGGTGTCGCTGCTAAGAAACTCACGGCTGCAGTTACATTCCATAGCCTTACTTCTTCCGTGGATGCTGCTACTCCTCTGCAGGTCATCAGCTCCGAAAGGGCTATACAAATGGCATCGGAAGCTCGTGAGCGACTGAGAAAGCGGCTTCCTGCCTACATGGTTCCTTCTAAATGGGTTGTTTTCCACAAACTACCATTAATGTCCTCCGGAAAACTCAACAGGAGACAGATCGTTACGTTTATGGAGAAAATGGAGGACAGCCCAGAAGCTACTCCCACGACCTCTGACTCTCCTGATACCCATTCAGCGAAAGCCGTCGAAACCGCTCCTCAAATTGATATTCGTGAAAATCTCTGGAAGGTCTGGAGTCAGATACTCAACTTACCAGTGGAAGAAGCCAATATGAACTCCTCATTCCTTCATTTGGTATGTATATTTCTCTTGCAAATTCGCGATAAGCAGTTTACTAACTCAGTATTAGGGTGGTGACAGTATTTCTGCCATGCAAGTCATGGCTAGGTGCCGCTCTCAGGGTATTACCGCGAGTGTGCAGGATATCATGCAGAGTAAATCAATTACAGACTTGGCAACTCGAGTTAAGGTGACAAAATCGCTTGCGAGCGCACCTGTGAAAGAAACAAAAATAATTGAGAACGGAAAGCCGTTTAGGCTTTCTCCCATCCAGCAGGTCTACCTTGACAACGCTGGAGACAATTGGAGGCAATTTAACCAAAGCGTTTTGCTGAGGGTTACCAAGAGGAAGAGCAACGATGTTATTTCCCGAGCTATGGACCAACTGATAAGTCTTCACCCCATGCTACATGCTCGATTCCAGAGAAATAAGAATGGAGAGTGGCGTCAGCATATCAGCAGCGACTTAAAGGGGTCACTCAGATTGAGAACTCATTCTGATGCACGACGAGGCCAGATGGGTTCTTTGATTGAACAGAGCCAGAAGGCTTTAGACATTGAGAATGGACCCTTAGTTGCGGTTGACATCTTCTCTCTGCCTGGGTCCGAGACTCAGATGTCGATAGCAATTCATCATCTTGTCATTGATGTGGTCTCATGGAGAATTGTCCTCCAAGACCTCGAGGACCTACTCAATGGTGCATCAGTCGCTCGACAAGACCTGACCTTCCAATCCTGGTGCGAATTGCAGATACAGAATGCTCAAGAAGACAGCGTTAAACGTGTCATTCCTGCAACTGCCGTCCCACCAGCAGATCTTACTTACTGGGGGATGGCTGGAAAGTCCAACACCTTCGGTGAAGTTCTAACTGAAGAATTCGAATTAGAGCAATCAACCACGACCCGCATTCTCGACGCTTGCCAGAGACAAATTGGGGCTGACCTGATTGATGTCCTTCTTGCAACTATTCTTCTCTCCTTCCGTCAAGAATTTACTGATCGTCGCGTGCCGCCCGCGGTCTTTAACGAAGGCCATGGTAGAGAGCCTTGGGACTCCAGCTGTGACCCATCATCTATAGTTGGATGGTTCACCACTATGAGTCCTGTATACCTTCCAGCTAATGCTGACACTGATTCTAGTAAGTTTTGGTATCAATTAGTATGAATAGACTTCTATTGTAATGGCTCTAACCATATTTGCATAGACTGTTCGTTTATCGATACCATTCGATGGGTTCAGGACTTCCGATCCAGGACTCCTGGGAAGGGCAGGCCATATTTTGCTTGCCGCCAGCTGACCGAGGCCGGAAAAGAAGCATTTGGAAGCCACTGGCCGATGGAAATTGCTTTCAATTACTTGGGACAGATGCAAGCAAACAGCCAGACGGAGTCTCTCCTAGAACCCGTTGATGGAGCGGGTGGGCAATCAGTCAATTCCCTTTCCGATATTGGCCCCAATGTTCCTCGTTTCGCACTTATTGAAATATCGACGGTCATAGAACAGGGAATCTTGAAATTGTCGTTCACTTACAATAAGAATATGCATCGACGACAGGGCATTCAAGGTTGGTTCTCAAAGTGCCAAACTCTGCTTGAGAGTACTTACCAGCCGTCACAAATGCAAACCTTCACACATGCACAATTCCCACGTTTACCCCTAGCTTTTGGCAGTTTAAGGAGAATTTCCGAAGAGCTTCCTTCCCTGGGAGTTCAGTCTATGAACGATATCGAGGATGCCTATATGATTTCCCCAATGCAACGTGGCATCCTTATCAGCCAGCTGAAGGACCCCGAGAAATATGCATATCACTCCATTTTTGAAGTGAAATCAAATAAGAGAGGCCACCGTATCAACCTTGAGCAACTGGAAGCAGCCTGGCAGGCCGTCGTTCGCCGCCATAGTTCTCTCCGAACTGTATTCATCGAGAGTGTCTCTGGCAACAACTTGATGGATCAAGTGGTTTTGAAGGAGTTCCACGCACGAACCCTTCTGCGAGAGCCTTCCAATGAAGATTACAAGGCTGCTATTGAAAACCTTGAGCCGCTGGATTACACTGAAAAGCAACCACCACACCGTATGACGTTCTGTCAAACTCCAAGTGGACGAGTTGTCTGCAAACTCGAGCTCAGCCATGCAGTCTCCGACGGCACCTCGATGATGAATATGCTGAATGATTTGTCCGCTGCATACGCCTCCACTTCAGATTTGGGTACCGCAATGCCGTACAGTGACTTCATTGCCCATCTCCAGTTAACCTCAAAGGAAGCTGGTGTTGCATACTGGAAAACATACCTTAGTGGCCTTGAACCATGCACACTGCCTTCACTGGCTCCGGTTCCACCACCAAAAGAGAGAACAGTAGGGGAATATACTATGAAGCTCCCTATAGGATCTGAGCTGCAGTCCTTCTGTAAGCAAGAAGGGCTTACTCAGTCAAATGTCCTCCAGCTGGTTTGGGGACTTGTCCTCCGCGCCTATACCGGCTCCGATGAAGTCTGCTTTGGATACGTCGCTTCCGGACGTGATCTACCAATAGACGGGATTTATGAAGCTGTTGGTGCTTTCATTAACATGCTGATATGCCGCCTAAACTTGACAGACAACTCTGTTCTCATTGATACTCTCCAAAAGACCCAATCTGATTATATGCAGAGTATCAGCTACCAAAACTGCTCTCTGGTTGAGGTGCAGCATGAGCTAGGCTTAGGAGACACTGCCTTGTTTAACACTGTTTTTACTTTCCAGAGGAGACCAAGCTCTGATGATACAGAAGACACACCCCTTTCGTTTGAGTCGATTGGGGCCACTGATCCTAACGAGTTTAACATGTCCATCAACATTGCCGCCATAGACTCCGATCTTGAAATTGATTTTGGTTATTGGTCAGACACTGTGTCTGATGCCCACGCCGAAAACATCGCCAATACATTCAAACAAATTCTTAGCGACATTATTGAAAATGGCGTTGATAGACCACTTGGAGACGTTAACCACTTCGGTGAGCATAGCTACCAGCAAGTCCGTTCCTGGAATGCCCAGAGCCCCAAGGTGGTTGACAAGTGTGTCCATGAAATCATCGAGGAGCAAGCCATGCTCCGACCACGTTCGGCGCTTGCAATCTGTGCATGGGATGCAACTTTCACTTATTCAGAGCTGGATGCTGCCGCATCCCGTGTTGCTGCACAGCTGATGAATCTTGGAGTTGGCCCCGATGTTTATGTGCCTTTGTGTTTTGAGAAATCTGCGTGGGCAATTGTGGCCCAGTATGGTATTCTCAAGGCTGGCGGTGCCTTTGTTTCACTCGATCCTTCTCATCCGGAACAAAGATTGGCGAACTTGATAGAAGATGTTGGTGCTGACGTCGTTTTATGCTCTTCTCGCCTTCACGATAAAATTAGAAAGATTGCTAAGAAGGCAGTCGTCTTGGACTCAAAGACGGTTCAACAATTCCCAAAGCAACCTTCACAGCAACCTGATAACTACCCTGACCCATCCAATGCTGCGTACATTATCTTTACCTCTGGAACCACAGGTAAACCAAAGGGAACCGTTATCGAGCATGCTGCTATCTGTACTGGATCCGATGCTCATGGCAAAGCTCTTTTGATGGACAGCTCTAGCCGTGTCCTACAATTTGCATCCTACACCTTTGATGCCAGTGTCACCGAGATACTCACTGCGCTCCAAGTTGGTGCAACCATATATGTTCCCAGCGACGAGGAGCGAATGAACGACCTACAGGATGTTATTGCAAAGGGCAAAGTGAATTGGACGCTTCTAACCCCTTCAGTGCTTAGCACCTTGAAACCCCAAAAGGTCCCGACCTTGAAAACCATTGTTACTGGAGGTGAAGCCATGTCAGAAAAGGCCATTAAGGAATGGGTTGGGGGCCCAGCGGTAGTCAACGCATATGGCCCGACAGAGGCTTCAGTTGTGGCATCGGCCAGCTTGAAGGTCAACAAGTCGGGTGTTTCGGTGGACCAGAATCGATCTAACATCGGAACTGCTTGCGGATGTCGAACCTGGGTCGTTGATCCTCGCAATATCAACCGCCTAATGCCCGTGGGTGCTGTTGGTGAACTCCTTATTGAAGGCCGTACCGTGGCGCGAGGCTATATCAATAATCCTGAGAAGACGAGCGAGGTCTTCATCAGCAACCCAGCCTTCTCCAGGGAACGCCGCTTCCGAAGCATCTTCACTCAAAGACACCGCATGTACCGCTCAGGTGATCTTGTTCGATACAACCCTGACGGTACGATCAACTATATCTCACGCAAGGACACCCAAATCAAGCTCAACGGCCAACGAATTGAGCTTGGTGAGATTGAATACCATTGCAAAGTGAACCTGCCCGACCAAACGCAAGCTGGAGTTGATCTGATAGTGCCATCAGACAGAGCTAAGAAGACTCTTGCAGTTTTCTTCAGCGTCCCATCTGCCCGTAGTCAGCCGTCAACACTCACCAACACTGATGGTTCTCCCGCTGACGAATTGCTACTGCCTATGAACGATGCTATTAGGACAATTGCAAAGTCTCTCGAGACCAAGCTCGGTACTGCAATTCCAACATACATGGTTCCACACCTCTTCATCCCCATGACAAAACTTCCTTGGTCTGCAGCTGGCAAGTTGGACAGAAATCGCCTGCGAAATATCACTCAGGCACTATCCAAAGAATCTATCAAATCCTTCCGCCTTACTGGTGTTGCTGGGAAGCGTAATGTTTCTTCAACCGGGCTCGAGAGTAAGCTCCAATCTCTTTGGGAGAGTGTTTTGGATCTCCCTAAGGGATCTGTTGGCACTGGTGACAGTTTCTTCCGTCTCGGAGGTGACTCGCTAGCTGCCATGCAGCTTTCAGGATCAGCTCGTTCTTCTGGAATCTCTCTTACATTTGCAAATATTTTCAAGCATCCTATCCTCGCTGACATGGCATCGGCGTGTGTTGTGCTAAAAGGAGGCCCGTCTATGGAAGTACGCCCATTCAGCCTGCTTAAGACCAATGAATCCATTGACGCAATCAAGACAGAAGTTTCCCAGCTCTGCCGTATCAACTCAGACCTGGTGCATGATATATACCCCTGCAGTTCTCTCCAGGAGGGCCTCATTGCTCTGTCGTTGAAGCAGCCGGGAGCTTATGTTGCTCATAACGTATTCAAACTCTCCCCATCTCTCAACCTTGACCATTTCAAGGCCGCCTGGCAGAAGGCTGTCGATGATTTGACGACGCTCCGCACTCGCATCATTCATACAGCCTCATCAAACTTCCTACAGGTAGTTCTCAAGCATGAGGCCATTTCCTGGCACTCTGCACGGAGCTTGGAGGAGCTTTCTGGCGAAGCTGCCTCTGTTCCTCCATTCAATGGCGGTAGCCTGACCAAATACACTATCGTCCAGACTCCACGCTGCCGATACTTTACCTGGTCAATCCATCATGCCCTATATGATGGGTGGAGCTTGCCTCTTATTCTTCAGCGGGTCGAATCCATCTACCGAGGACAAACTCCAGAGGCACCAAAGAGCTCATATGCAGACTTCATCAGCTACCTTTCTACAACCGATGAGGACAGTACTAAACAGTTCTGGACAGCTAAGCTTGCAGACATAGCTTGCTCCAAATTCCCGCCGCTGCCACCAACCAAGGATCAGTCAGAGACCAGGACTCTTTCACGTCACATTGTAACCTCGTCGGTAGGAGGTGTCACATTACCGACCATCATTCGTGCGGCTTGGACACTGGTTTTGGCTAGCCACACTGCCTCTAATGATGTGTGTTTCGGCGAAATATCGACAGGCCGCAATATCAACGTTCCAGGCATTGCCGATATCGTCGGCCCAACCCTTACCACTATTCCCACCAGAATCCAAGTCAACCCCCAGGCAACTGTTGCAAATTTTTTGCAGGAGGTGCAACAAGACTCTGCAGATGTCGTTCCTCACCAGCATGCTGGTCTCCAATATATCAGAAGGCTGAATGGCGATGCGTCTGAAGCCTGCGATTTCCAAAATCTCCTTGTTATTCAAACCGCCCAAGGTGAGGGTCAGGAAGATCTCTGGGAAATTCAAGCAAATGGAGACGTTAATAACTTTTTCACCTATCCTCTTGTGATCGAATGCCAATTATCGAAGAAGGATGTCGGGGTCACGATATACCACAAGGAGGGTGTCGTCAGCGGTTGGACCGTCGAGCGGATCCTGGATCAGTTCAGCTATGTCATGGACCAGCTATTCAAGAAGGCACCTACCACCAAACTCTGCGAGGTCGAAGTTCTCTGTCCCGAAGACAAGGAAACAATTAAATGGTGGAATCGACGCAAGCCAGTGCAGGTTAACGAATGCGCCCACGACATATTCAATCGACTGGCGGATACGCAGGGAAACAAGCTGGCCGTGGTTGATTTTGAACGACAGCTAACTTATCACGAACTCAAGGATCTTTCTCTGCGGTTTGCTAAACTTCTTTCTGGGCATGGCGTTGGCCCCGAAGTTTTCGTTCCTATTTGTGTTGATCGGTCTGCTTGGACCATAGTCGCGATGATGGCTGTGTTAATGGCCGGAGGTGCATATGTGCCGTTGGACCCCTTGCACCCGAGCTCCAGGCATCAAGAGATTGTCCAGGAAAGCGGTGCGAGATTGGCTATTTGCTCACCCGGATATCTTGATCGCTTCTCGGCCTTTGTGGACACTGCCGTAGTGATCGATGAAAGCACTGCCATGTCTCTCCCCAGCGTGCACTCACTCCCATCAAGGGCAAAACCACACAATAGTGCCTATGTCATCTTCACTTCAGGTAGCACCGGAAAGGCAAAAGGTATCGTTATCGAACATCGTGCCTTTGCTAGCTCCTCGGCTGCCTTTAGCGTCAACGTGTGTATGCATCCAGATTCCCGAGTGTTCCAGTTCGCATCTGTTTCCTTCGATGCCTCAGTTATGGAAATTCTTACTACTCTTACTATCGGTGCCTGCATCTGCATACCTAGCGAAAAGGAGCGTCTAGCAGATATCCCTGGTGCTATTTCTAGAATGAACGTTACATGGATGTTTTTGACACCTTCGGTTGCCAATGTCATTGACCCTGATGCTACTCCGTCTCTGAAAACACTTGTCTGCGGAGGTGAAGCCATGTCCCGCGAGGTCATCTCCAAATGGGCGGATAAGGTCCAATTGATGAACGGCTACGGACCAACTGAGACGACCATTCTTGCAGTCACCAATACAAAGACCTCATACGAAAAGTCCAGCCTCTCCATTGGTCATCCACTCCCATCGTTACTGGGCTGGGTCCTTGATCCAAGAGATCATAACAAGCTGGCTCCATTGGGCGCCATGGGAGAGCTGGCACTTGAAGGTCCTGCTTTGGCCCGTGAGTACCTTAATTCTCCTGACAAGACAGCCGAAGGCTTCCCAGAGAACCCAGCATGGGCTGCCGAGTTCCCAGTAGCCTCTCATGTAATCAGACGGATTCATAAAACCGGTGATCTTGTCAGATATACATCCCAAGGTGCCCTGGAATACTTCGGACGCAAGGATCATCAGGTCAAGGTGAACGGTCAGCGGTTAGAGCTCGGTGAAATCCAAAGTCGCCTAGACTCCAATACTGAGGTCCGACATGCCCTGGTTTTGATGCCAAAGGCTGGCCTCTGCAAGAAGAAGCTTGTTACCATACTTTCTTTGGAAGGTTTGGGCTCCAGTCGGGAGTTGTCGACCGGAAGCATCGAGCTATTTGAAGGGAAACCTTTGATCGAAAAAGCAAATGCAAAAGTTGATAAAATTCAGGACGATCTTTCGAATCAATTGCCATCATTCATGGTCCCGCAGCTCTGGGTACCTGTCAAAGCCATTCCTCTGCTTGTTTCAGGGAAACTGGACCGCAAACTGGCTCTAAAATGGCTTGAGAACCTGGACCAGGAAACATTCAACCGAATCAACCCATCTTTGGAAGAGGAGGATGACAGCCCGGGTCAATCGACCGGGACAACGGACATCTTGCGCGGTATCTGGGCAAGCGTACTCAATATTGACATTAAGGATGTCAAATTGAACAAATCTTTCATGAGCCTTGGTAAGTCACCAGTAATACTTAACTGGTCAAATAACATCTAACTTTCGTATAGGAGGCGATAGTATCACTGCTATGGGCGTCATGTCTCGATGCCGCAAAGAAAATATTGAGCTTTCTCTTCATGATGTCTTGCGTAGCAAGTCGGTAGTTCACCTTGCCAGCTGCGTTGGACATAAGGTGTCTGGCCCTCAGAAGGAGGAGGTTGTAGATGAGCTATTTGACTTGTCTCCTGTCCAGCAGTTGTATTTCCGATCTTCTCAGCGTCAGGATGGAGACTCCCGATTCAACCAGAGCTTCACTCTCCAAATTACCAAGACGACGGACGCTCTCACGATAAAGCTGGCCCTTGAAGCCATAGTCGACAAGCACTCAATGCTCCGAGCCAGGTTTGTGCGTGATGGAAACACCTGGCGCCAAAAGATTACCAAGGTACGCTCCTACAACCCCTATATTTTTGCAGGCGATGTAGCTAATGGATTTTTAGGATACTAATGGTTCTTTCCGCTGCCGAGCTCATAATAATGCAAGGAAATATGATATACCTCGTATTATCAAAGACGCTCAAATGTGCCTGGACATTGAACAGGGTCCAATCCTGGCGGCTGAACTACTCAACACACAGAATGGAGAACAGTTCATTTTCATGACTGTCCACCATGTTTGCGTTGACATGGTGTCCTGGCGCATCATCCTCCAAGATCTAGAGGAATTTATAGGAACTAAATCTCTTGCTATTGACAAGCCGCTCTCATTCCAATCATGGTGCTCAGCTCAAACTTCCCATTTGAAGACTCACGACACCAGCTCACTTCTTCCGTTTGATGTGAAGCCTTCAAACCTCTCATACTGGGGAATGGAAGGCAGACAAAACACATATCATGATGCCGAATACGAAACTTTCCAGCTAGATAAGGCTACTTCCACCCTTGCCTTGGGTGATAGCCACAAAGCGTTCCAGACAGAGCCAATCGATCTATTCCTTACCGCGATTGTCCATTCCTTTGCAAGGGTATTCCAAGATCGAGAGGTCCCAACGCTATACAATGAAGGCCATGGTCGTGACTCATGGCAAGGAGGTCCAGACCTGTCCAGGACTGTCGGCTGGTTTACCAGCATTTGCCCGGCAACAATACCGGTTGATATGCGTAAGTCCCCTATTAGGGAGTCACTTTCTTGAAGAAAATCTACTAAGTATGTGAAATAGAAAACGGAAAGGATGATGTATTGGATACCCTCAAGCGTGCCAAAGATATTAGACGCCAGATCCCAGATAACGGACGACTCTACTTCGCCAACAGGTATTCAACAATGCATGCTTCTCAGCATGATGATACTTTCCCTATGGAAATCGTAGTCAACTACCTCGGCCGCATGCAACAGCTTGAACGCGATGACTCTCTTTTGCAACAGGCAGACCTAATTACGGACGAGGATGAGGCAAAGAGCGCTGGTGACATGGGTCCAAGAACCATTCGGTTTGCTCTTTTCGAGATATCCGCTATCGTACTCCAGGATCAAATCCGCTTCACATTCATGTTTAACAAGAATATGAGACAGGTCCAGCGCATCCGTCGATGGATCTCGGAATGCAAGCAAACTCTGCGTGAGACTGTTGATGCCATGAGCCATAGTGCCCCGGAACCAACCCTCAGCGACTATCCTCTTTTGCCAATATCATATGAAGCGCTCCAGAAACTCTCCAAGTCAGCCTTCCCGAGAGCTGGTGTTTCTAGCCATGATCAGGTTGAGGATATCTACCCATGTTCTCCTATTCAAGAAGGTATCCTGTTGAGTCAGCTGAGAGACCCTGACAGCTACGTCTTCCACACCAGCTTCGAAGTTACCTCTGCAAAGGGGTCGAAGAAGATTGACGCACAGAAACTCGGCCGAGCCTGGCAACAAGTTGTTGACCGTCATGCTGCGCTACGTACGGTTTTCATTGACAGCCCGTGCCGAGGGGTTACCTTCTGCCAGCTGGTTGTTAAGGAGGTTAACAGTGGCGCTATCCACATCTCCTCTGACAGTTCAAACGAAATGAATAAGATGAAGACAATCAGGCTAAAAGATAATAATGGCAAGAAACGCCCACAGCTACCCCATCAGATCACCATTTGCTCGAAGTCTGATGGTGGCGTCATAATCAAGATGGAAATCAATCATGCAGTCATTGATGGTGGCTCTGTATCCATCCTGATGGCAGACTTAGCTGCCGCGTACGAAGACCGACTTCCAACCGGACAAGGCCCCTTGTACAGTGACTATATTCGATTTATCCGAAGCCAATCGACGGCCGGTGAAATCAGATTCTGGAAGAATTATCTTGGTGGCCTGAAGCCCTGTCATCTCCCACGGCTCAGCTCTTTCTCAGGCACCCAGAAACAGTTACGTACAACCTTCGTCAAGTTTGAACATTACCCAGAACTTCAAGCCATGTGTGAGAAGCAGAAGGTCACTATGTCCAATGTTATGCACGCTGCCTGGGCAGTCGTCCTACGAGCATATGTTGGGTCAGACGATGTGTGCTTCGGGTATCTATCTGCTGGCCGTGATGCCCCAGTCAATGGCATTCAGGAGACAATTGGAGCATTCATCAACATGCTCTGTTGCCGTGTTGTCTTCTCCCCAGGTGCATCATTCCATGAAATTTTCCGCAAAGTACAGGAAGATTACCTTGACAGCCTGCCATATCAGAGATGTTCCCTTGCCGAAGTTCAACATGAACTAGGACTTGCAGGCAAACCTTTGTATAATACGGCCATCTCTTCCCAGAACCATGCAAAATCCAGTGATGCTGTTGAAGAAGGCATCCTCTTCGAGCCTTTGGGTGGACATGATCCAAGCGAGGTAAGTTTTTTTTTTTTTTTTGCGTCCAAAATTCATATCAATTTATGATAACTAACTAAATTATAGTATGCTATAACCGTCAATGTTGAGACTGCCAAGGGTGACGAAGGCGTCCTTCTCCGATACTGGGATAATATGATTAGCGAGGCTGAAGCTCAGAAGATGGCCGCAAGTATGGCCCACGTATTAACATCTTTCATTACTCGCCCTGAGCAACTTGTTTCCGACTATGATCCAACGAAGACGACAAATTCAAACTTGAGTGAGGAGCTTCCCCAACGTACGCGAGAAGAACCAAAGCAAGCCGAACTTGAGTCCAATCTTGCTCAGATGTCTACTGGGAATCTTAGCACGGAACAAATACTCAACAATAACGCTGAACTACGAAAGATTGTTGATTCCTGCGTCCAAGATATACTACAGAAAATGGCCAAATCTGGGCAGCTTGCAACAAAGAGTGCTGATGAGATTTTGCTGAATAATTCCCGTCGAGATATTGGCGACAACAGCAAGGCCATGAGCACTGAGCAAACCCTCCATTCTGAGTCCATCAAGGGCATGGAACCTGAGACTGCCACCCCCTCTGAAGCCTGGGAGCAATCGGACTACAACCCCAAGACCGACACGGACCGGACATCAATGGCAGCCCATATTAACAAGAGAGGAAGGTCAGCTCACATTGAGAAGAAGCTCCTGGTACTCTGGAGCTCCATGTTAGAAATGGATGAAGATTCAATTTCAGGAGAAGACAGTTTCTTCGAGTTAGGAGGCGACAGTCTCACAGCCATGAGACTTGTAGGAGCTGCACGAGATGAAGGCCTGTCACTTACAGTAGCCGATGTGTTCCGAAACCCTGTGTTCGAGGATATGGTTGCTGTGATTCGTGTGGCTAGCATGATGAACACCTACGTTGATGGTGCTGATATGGATGACTTCAATGCCCAAAGCCAGGCAATTCGATCAGCAGCCACGAGTGAACTCTATCAAAGATTCTCTCTAGTTAAGGCTCCCAACATTGACGCTTTCCTTCAAAACAACATTATCCCGAAGGTTGGTGTCTTCAAGGGAGGTATGGTAGATGTCCTTCCTGTGACCGATTTCCAGGCTCTTGCCATCACTGGCTCTCTCCTAGAATCGAGATGGATGCTCAACTACTTCTATCTCGATGGAAACGGAGTCTTGGATCTTCGAAGGCTCAAGAGAAGCTTTATTCGCCTTGTCCACTCGGTTGATATCCTCCGTACAGTGTTCTTACCCAGTGGTGACCGCTTCCTCCAGGTCGTTCTCCGCAAAATGCGCCCTGATTTCTTTGTCTATGAAACCGAGTCCAATCTTGATGAGTTTGTCGCAATGTTGCAGCAGCGAGATCGTGAGCAAGGCCCACGCCTTGGTGAAGCGTTTGTTAACTTCACTGTGGTCAAAGAAAAAGATAGCAACCATCACCGGATCGTTATGAGATTATCCCATGCTCAATATGATGGAGTCTGCATATCAAAGATCTTTAGCGCAATTCAAGCTGGCTATGATGACGAACCGCTTCCTGTGATGTCTTCGTTTGCCAGTTATGTTCGGTCTTCTGCCTCCACCATAACATCAGATCACTATCAGCACTGGAAGACTCTCCTCAAAGGCTCCAAGATGACAGAAATCGTCCGACGAGAGGGACCGAACTACCGGCGATCAGCTGGTGCCACCAGCCAACTAAAACAAACGGTTCTGTTGCCTGCCATCGCTCACGGAAATATTACCACCGCTACAGTGATCAAGGCAGCGTGGGCAATGGTACTAGCACAACTTTCAGGAAGTCCCGACGTTGTATTTGGCCACACAATCAGCGGTCGTAACACCACAGTTCCCGGAGTCGAGAGTACAGTCGGCCCCTGTCTTAATATTATCCCCGTCAGAGTACAATTCAACGAGCGTTGGACAGCACTTGACCTCCTGCGTTTCGTTCAGGACCAGCAAGTCCGCAACATGTCATACGAAGCTCTCGGGTTCCGTGAGATTACCAAGCATTGCACCGAATGGCCAGACTGGACCAACTTCACCACAGTTGTCCAGCATCAATTCGCTAGTGTCACTGGTGAGATGACTCTGGGCAGAAACACCTACACCATGGGAGCAGTTGGAACCGAGGAAGACTTTTCTGATTTCTCCGTTGTATCAAGCCTACAAGAGGGTGACAAATGTGAGATAGCGCTTGGCTTCTCACTCAACAGCTCAATCACCCCCATTTTCGCCCAAAAGGTCCTAAATATGCTTTGCAACACCATCTCCAACTTCATGGCCGACACGAGCATGATCTTGCTTTCTCCTCAGCAGATATCAAAGATGCCGCCCCAGACTATTGACGAAACTCAAAAACCATATGACAGCTATTTCCTTTCCTCACAGCTGCAAGACCTTACCCAGGCTGAAATTCTAGTTCTTTCCGATATTCTTAGCCGAGCCTGGCGTCAGGTTCTGGGAGAAGAGAACACAACAAGCTTGAACCTTGAATCTTCCTTCTTTGATCTCAACGGTGATATAATGGGCCTGGCACAGGTGGCTTGGCTGCTTGAGCAAGAAGGATTCACAGTGCGTGTGGAAGACCTTATTGATCATCCCACCATGCTAGGGCAGATGGCCACCTTATGTTCTCAACGGTCAATGGAGAAAGAAAAGGCTATCGAGGCTTCGTCATCTCAGAATTCAATCGAGGATGACTATGACTCTGTGCCGAATGCCAAGGTAGAAAAGAATTCCTGGTTCAAGGCTCTGGGCATGGCCAGACGAATGGTTCGACGCAATACCCGTCCTTCTTAAGCATTGCACTGATTCTAAATTGATATATTCCCCTGGTATTCAGACACAGGGGCTCCTTGCATATACTGCAGTTTCTTATGTTATTGTGATGATTAGCGATCTTTTACATTTTTCTTTTTGTTTACTTTGTCTGTTTATTCTAACTAGATTGTCATGTTGTTTTGTTGAGCGTTTGAAGCGATGAGTTTTGTATAGTTGGATAGCTTTCCTAGGCCTAATAAAATTTCCTTTATTAATTTTACAACATTCTCTCGAAGAAACGAAGCCAAGTCGCATTATCACAATATCCTACGATGACACCAACCCTTTGCTGCTATATGTTTTTTTTTGAAGTATGAACACCAATGCATAGCGTAGTTCCTCTCGAGGAAGGAAATTGCTATAGATGGAGACACATACAGCTATTGAAGAGGAAAGACGGAGGAAAGTGATATTTGAACTGAGTCAACAACAGTTCGCTCTGCACACACCCTGTAAGACCCCTAACTACTAACTACAATATCTACAAGGGCTACCAAATTTTGAACTCTACATTGAGACGTTCAAAGTTGATGGCAAGTCCATCCATTCCAGGTTCCATCCATAACTTGCCGTCACGTGTGAAGTAACCGCTTATGGAAACCGACCCCCCAAGCCTGGAGTTCCAAGGTTATGACATCACCGGTTCTATTGAGGCTGAAGCGGGATACAAATAGATGAGAAGTAAGAGAAAGACATCGACATAAGTTGCAACATAATCTATTGATTGCGAAGTATCTGTTTAACGCTACTCACAGTTGCTTCATTATGGCTGGAAACTCGAACGTCGGCACTAGGACCATCTATGAAAGTAACGAGCAACGCAACATCACTCGGTCTGAGGTTGAAAATGCCCGGCGAAACAGAGACAACCCCCCTGACTCCAACAGACGGGGCAGTGCACATGAGAAAGAACAGAAGTCAAGGGGCAAACACTCTCCCACTGATGACGAGCTGGCGAAAATAGATCCTACTGCTCCGGTAAGTCCAACAAGAGATATCTTTTTCAAATAGTTGGACAGCTTGGTCTAATGGAAACTTCACGGTACTCTCCAGGCTCGGATGCACGGCCACAAGCCATCTCGCGGTGCACAGGTAGATGCCGAGCTGAAGAGAGAGGATGAGGAGAGGATTCGACAGAAACAAGGCTTATAAACAGTCCTGGCTGTATGAGAGAGTTCGCAAGACTTCCTTGTAGGACTGGTATAAAAAAGGGATCACGCGGGGTAAATTGCAAGAAATAAATGTATAACTAGCAGTATAGGAAGTAGTTATATGAGGATATTCTTTTCTGTGACAGACAGGTAAAGAAGCCAACTCTGATAAGCAACGAGGTTGTTTTGTGTAAAACAGAGGTACGGAACGCCAGTAGTCAAAACGCCTCACCAGGTCTACTCCATCTCAATAGTGCCCGGGGGCTTGCTTGTAACATCATAGAGTACACGGCAGACACCATTGACCTCATTCACGATTCTGCGGCTCACTTTCTTCAGGAAGTTCCCGTCAAATGGATACCAGTCTGCGGTCATGAAGTCGGTGGTCTCAACGGCACGAAGGGCAATTACTTGTTCGTGTGTACGCTTGTCCCCCATAACTCCGACGGCTTTCACTGGTAGAAGGGCAGCAAAGGCCTGGCTGATGTTGCGGTATAGACCAGCAGCCTTTATTTCGTCGATGAAGATTGAATCGGCGTGGCGGGCAATACGGATCTGGTCGGGAGTAACCTCTCCAAGGATACGGATGGCAATTCCGGGTCCAGGGAAGGGGTGCCGCCATACTAAGTCTTCGGGAATGCCAAGGTTTGTCCCTAGACTGCGAACTTCATCCTTGAACAGCTCACGGAGAGGCTCGATGAGCTTCAGGTGCATTCCCTTGAGCAATCCTCCAACATTGTGATGAGTTTTGATGGTGGCACTGGGGCCCTTGAAAGAGATACTCTCGATAACATCCGGGTAAAGGGTTCCCTGGAGGAGCCATTCGATTTTATCACCTTCCTTGTAGCCAGCTGATTCTTCAACAAGGGTCTTTGCAGTGTCCTGGAAGATTTCGATAAAGGTGTTGCCAATGATCTTTCTCTTCTGCTCAGGGTCAACAACACCCTTGAGACGGCCGAGGAATTTCTCACTGGCATCAATGACGGTCAAGTTGATTCCGAGGTTCTTTGTCAGGGTTTCCCGGACTATTTCAGCCTCGTTGAGTCTCATGACACCATTGTCGACAAGGACAGCATGGAAACGGTCGCCGATAGCCTCTTTCATCAGCTTTGCAGCAACAGTAGAGTCTACTCCACCGCTTACAGCACCGATGACCTGGCCGTGTTCACCGACCATAGCACGGATCCTCGCTAGCTCCTTGTCGACGAATTTCTCCATCGTCCATTCCTGCTTAGCACCACAGATTTTGACAGCAAAGTTATCCAGTACCTCCTTTCCGCAGGGAGTATGGGTAACCTCTGCGTGGAACTGAATGCCAAAGTACGGCTTCGTCTGGTGCGCAATGCCAGCATAGGGCGCGTTGGATGTCGTGGCGATGATTTCAAAGCCCTCGGGAAGCTGAGACAGCTTATCTCCGTGTGACATCCAGACCTCAAGCTTGTCTTCCAGACCCTGGAACAAGCGGTCGATATTGGCCTGGCCCTTTTCTCCATGCCTCTGGATGTTTAGGTAGGCGTGTCCGTACTCCTTGTTGTCACTGGCGGCAACATTTTTACCATGGTGCCACGCGAGTTCCTGTAGGCCATAGCAGATACCGAGAATCGGGACGCCCAAGTCAAATACAGCCTGGTCGACGTGGGGAGCGTCCTGGTCGTATACGGAGTACGGACTGCCCGAGAGAATCACTCCGGTGGGCTTCCAGGACAACTCGGCAATCTTCTGGGTGCATGGCAGCAGCTCCGAGTAGATATTGAGCTCGCGGAGACGTCGTGTGATCAAATGAGAGTATTGTGATCTGCATAATCCCCAGTATCAGTTCTGTCGTTCCAATGCGACTTGGAGGGGGTATGTATTCCCAGAGTGACTCACCCAAAATCAAGGACGAGAATGGTATCAAACGCCTTATGAGGCTCATTGGCAGCTTCAACGGCAGACATTCTGGCTTTCTAGTATCTAACCTCCCCCCTAGAAATATTTCTTAAACAAAAGAGAAGACTTCAATTGACGCCGTGGGCGGGAGTTTGATATCCCCCGCGAAAGAGAAGAAAAAAAAAGGAAGAAAAAAAAAATTAAAAATCCGCAAAAGCGAAGGAAAAAAAAGATCAAGATAAGATAAGCAGTGGGGTGGCTTCCTATCGCGGTTTAGCGCCTCTTGACTTTGGGATCTTTTTTTATCTTTTATTTTTTTTTATTTTTTTATTTTCTCTATTTTATTTATTATTTATTATTTATTATTTTGTACAAGCAAAACAAGAGGAAAGGGCGAAGTTGACTTGGAGAAGATTGCGAGGGGCTGAGAATCCAAAGGAAAACTAGTTGGTTGCGTCTGTCGAAGATATTTATTGGCCACAATGGGAAAACGGAAGCAGTTGAAGGATGTTGAGATGAAGGACGGCGCGGCAGAGGACAGCAGCGACGAGGTAAGGAAATGCGCCCATTGGCTGCTATAATTGAGGTAGATATACTAATAGCATAGGATAGGATCTTGATATTATCAATGTTGACTTTGAATGGTTCGATCCCCAGCCCGCGGTGGACTTCCACGGTCTGAAGGTGCTGTTGCGCCAGCTCTTTGACTCGGACTCCCAGTTGTTTGACCTGTCTGCGCTGTCTGATCTGATACTGTCACAGCCATTGCTGGGTTCTACAGTGAAGGTAGACGGGAATGAGACGGATCCATATGCTTTCCTTACAGTTCTCAATCTACATCAACACAAGGTAGGTGGCATTTCGGGTGAATTAAGCATATTTAGGATGGCTTACTGAACGGGGGATTTTTATGCAGGATGTACCTGTAATCAAGACATTAACAGACTATATCCGAACCAAGTCGTCCAACCCTGAGTGCTCGGCACTGAATCAGCTGCTCTCCCAGCCCGAAGTCCCCCAGATAGGTCTCATATTAACTGAGCGCCTGATCAACGTGCCCGCGCAAGTGGTTCCTCCGATGTACACCATGCTGTTGGAGGAGATAGCATGGGCCCTTGAGGAGAAGGAGCCGTACAACTTCACGCATTATCTCATAATATCAAAAACATACCAAGAAGTTGAGTCGAAGCTGGACCAGGAAGACGACCGGCCACAGAAGAAGAAGAAAAAGGCCGGCAACGAGGGCTCCGAGACGTTCTACTTCCACCCCGAAGACGAGGTACTGCACAAGCACGCCCTATGCTACACGGGATATAACTATACCCATGAGACGGAGGGACAGTCTGACTCGAAGAGAGCGTTCCAGGAACTAGGAATCCATCCGCAGGGCCATATGATCTTGATAGAAGCGTCCAAGTTTGAAGCTGCGGTGGCCAACCTGAAGGAATTCCTGAACCCGTCCTCGTGAAGGGGGAGTACAATAAAGAAAGTTGAAGAATTAAAAAAAAAAGAAGTCTATTCAATTTTTTGTTCGTGATTAGAGGTGGTCGTAGCCCTAAAATAAACAGTCGGCCGGTAGTGCTCCATAGTATTTGCCTGCCGCTTCGTCTAACCGGAAAACCTGTGATTATATTTGTCTTATTATCTGCGAGAAAAGAAAGATGTCGACTTATTTGTCTTCCCACTCGGTTCCTTTCAGTCGCTGCATTAGATATTCCACCTCGACGAACTTTGTCACTGGAATGACGCTATACTGTAGAAGTTGTTAGCTAGACATATTGGATGAATGAGACACTGGAGCGTTACCCACCTTGTACATGGAGACGACGGCCTCGAAGTCGATCTTGGACTTGCCCTCGCTCGGATTTGCCGGGTCTCTCCCGTAGGTCTTTGCCTTTAGCCGTAGCCGGTCGAGCACCATCTTCTCTACCTTGGAGTTGGTGATGGCTTCTTCAATGCCATCCCGGTCCTCGGCCTTGATCAGCTTGACGAACTTGTCCGTCTCGGCCAGGAACTTCGACTCTGCGACGAATTTGCCAAAATGGATCCTCCGCGAGAGCGCCTGCAGACAGCTGACGTCGCTTGTGGCCGAAGAGCCGTAGTTCTCCTGCGCTTCACCCCTGTCTCTGGACTTGCAAAGCGAGGGCAGGATCTCGTTGATGTAGCGAGACTTGATCACGTCGTTGACATTGACGTCGTTATCGTGCAGGATCTTGGGGTATTGGAGAGGCTGTAGGATGGGCGTCTCGACGACGTCGGGGAAGAAAGGGTATTCATCGGGGGACTGATAGCGACGGACACGGGACTGGAGACGTTCCTGCTCGCTGAGGACATAGTCCATGAGGCTGAGCTCGCTGCCGGGGATCTTGACGGCGCCGGGGATGTATATCCGTCTGTTGAGCGGGAACTGGACTCTCTCGATAAGGTGGAAGGTGATGGTATCCTCCAGGCGACTGCATGAGTCAGGTCAGGTCAGCCCGCTGTCAAAAGCTGCAGGGAGGAGAGAAACGGAGACATGACTTACATGAGCTGGAAGCGGATGTTCTCCAGGTCCAGCGCCTTGGAGGCATCCGACAGGTCGATGGAAGCGTCCATGCTACAGGCGCAGGTGCTGTTGCTGTCGGGCGTCTCGGGCGTCTCAGGCGCAAGTCGAGCTTCGAAAGCTTTATAGATCCCAGAGCTCTCGCGATCTCGGTTCCGGGCCGAAGAACCTACGGTTGGGATATGGAGGCAGAGCGACAGGGGTAGCAGGACCAGGGAGGCCAGACAGACAGAAGCTCGCATCGGACTACAGGAAGACGAAGTAGAAGACGAAGACGAAGACGAAGCAGTCGACCGACGGTAGCTAACTACTTGTCTTATATCTTTTGTTGGTGAGTCAGGCTGTGAAGCGCACAGAGTGGCCAGAGGAAGACTCTTCTTATTTCCTTTTGTTGGTGGCTTGCGAGTCAAGCCACTGCAGGCCGGCTTGAATCAACGGATGCTACGGAGTACTATGCTGCAGAGGAGCTTTACGAGCTGCCAATTTGATAGCAGAGACAGAGACTTTGCCATGGAGGTGCTGGCTAGTTATCTAGAGGGTCGTAGTTTGTTACTAGGGAGTTACTTAGAAGTAGCAGCGGAAGGACGGCCGTCTAGCGGACTGCTTCTCTTCTCTCCTTTGCCTACGACTTCCTGCCGTCCTCTCGGTCTCTCTACCATCTTCTATCTCTCTTCTATCTCTCTTCTATCTCTCTTTTATATCTCTTTTATATCTCTTCATCGCCGTCTTCGATCGTCCCAACCTCGGCATCTCAAGAGCGTAAAATACCGTAATCTATAACCATAAATACAGCCTTGGCGCCCTTTTCCAAGCTGCAAACCTGAAAAACGAAAAACGCCATTCAAAAATACATCCCAACGTCAAGCGTTTTTCTTCTCTCCGCGAAAAACACGCCAAAGAGTTCGAGCAACGCCAGCGAGCCCGCAAGCCAGCAGCCGCAGGAAGAGCTTGCAAGTCAATGGCCGGTTGAGCAGAGCCAGCGTGAGGCTACATGGCTGCTTAGCTACGTACAGACACACACGCACACACACACACACACACACACACACGCACAAGAGTGCTGGTTACCTCCGACCGCCTCTTTCACTACCTTCATCCTCCTCCTCTCTACTTGCTCTACCATGGCCGGCAATCCAGCGCGGAGCCACTCTGGCTCTGGCGCCTCTCACTACGGAGCGGGCGACGACGAAGGCTCTGTGCTGGGAACAGGGCTGACTGTGAGTCTTTCTTACGCCAGGACGGGGTGTTTTGTTTAGATGCTAACCATTAGGTACTGTACTTGGGATAAACTAGTCCCGCCAGCTGGAGGCGTTTGGCCGCAAAGTCACGACTACAGCGTCCCACCTTATGAGCACGACGACCGATCCTACTGCCAATGTCCACTACCAGGCAGCCTTGTCGGGCATCCAGCGAGAGCTGCGAAGACCCGGAGCCCAGAGGAGGATGTTTGCATTCGCGCAGACGACACCTACCGAGCTTGTACGCTCCAAGTTTTCCACGTCGGAGATCCAGTACCGCGCTCTCTCTTCCCTCCCAGACGACCTCCTACAACATCTCCCCGAGGATACAAGTACATACTCGCTTTTCCAAGGGTTTCAGGCCTCGATCCACGATGCAGATAACGAGCACAGGAAGTCTCACCGGAGGCGAAGTTCACATGGCCAGAAGCGGTTGGAGGATGTAGATAGGAATACAGGTGCCCTGCCGCCTACAATAGGCCATTTGAAGCGGGAACGAGACTCGTTGAACCATCGGCTGGAAATGATGGGGGTGCGGAAGAACATGTGCAGTGCTGAGATACACGAGATTGACAACAAGATTATGAACCTGAACAAGATGCGCAAGATTGTGCTGGACCGTCTGGCTGGCTTGGAGATGGACGAAGCTGACTTGGAACATGAATGTAAGTCTAGAATAAAGGAAAGAAAGGAGAAGAATGGCGGTAAGCTAATGAGCCGACAGTGGTACAACTAGATAACCGGCTAGAGGACATGGAGGACGCTCTGGACGAGTCTGTGGCAGCAGCCGTGGCAGCTACACCCAAGACAGGCGATATTCCCAGTTCTCCGATCGGAGACGGTGAAGGTGATTCGTCGTTCATGTCCGAGTCTATCTACGAGAAGATTCCTTCACCGAAGGCCTGGAGACACAAGACATCGAGTGCGTACCTCGTTTCCTTTTGGCTAGACAGATTTTTGTTTTTTTTTTTTTTTTTGTCGGAAGCTTACAATGTGGACATAGAAAAACGGTCGACACCGGTTCTCCACGAGCATTTCGAGCCTGGGTCTCTGATAAGAGAACTGCAGGCCCATAATGATATGATCGCCGCTCTGGACTTCGACGTCCCCTTTGGCACGATGGTCAGCGCCGCCCTGGACGACACAGTGCGAGTGTGGGACCTGAACCTGGGGCGGTGCATGGGTTTCCTGGAGGGCCACCACGCCTCGGTGCGGTGCCTGCAGGTGGAAGACAGCATCGTGGCCACCGGCTCGATGGACGCTTCCATCCGGCTGTGGGACCTGAGTCGCGCCAAGTACGAACCACGCGATCACCGGGCCGACAGGGACGAGGAAGACGACGAGGACGCATTAGGTTTCGAGGACCCGGCCGCAGCGCCGCCCACGCCTCCGCCATCGAGCATGGACGAGTGCCCGCTGTTCAGTCTGGAAGCACACGTCGACGAGGTGACGGCGCTGCACCTGCGCGGAGACACGCTGATATCCGGATCTGCGGACAAGACGCTGCGGCAGTGGGATCTGGTCAAGGGCCGATGCGTGCAGACGCTGGATGTGCTGTGGGCAGCGGCCCAGGCGTCGTCGACGATGGCGGCGGGCGACTCAGCAGCATGGCGGCCGACGGGTCGTCTGCCGGACGCCTCGGCAGACTTTGTCGGTGCCTTGCAGTGTTTTGATGCGGCGCTGGCGTGTGGGACGGCAGACGGGATGGTGCGTCTGTGGGATCTGCGCAGTGGACAGGTGCACCGGAGTCTGGTTGGCCATACTGGACCGGTGACGTGTCTGCAGTTTGACGACGTCCATCTAGTCACTGGCAGTATGGACCGGAGCATACGGGTGAGTCGAGACTTTCTTTCCCCTCTCGAGACTTTCTTTCCCCCTCTTGAGACTTTGCTTCTTTTCTCCTTTATTTTATTTTATTTATTTCTTGCAGCAGTGAGACTGATCTGGATAGATATGGGACCTTCGCACGGGAACCATCCACGATGCGTATGCGTACGACCGGCCAGTCACAAGCATGATGTTTGACACCCGACGCATTGTGGCTGCGGCGGGCGAGGATGTGGTGAAGGTATACGACAAGACGGACGGGCGACACTGGGACTGTGGCTCAGGGGTAGCATCCGAGGACGACGGCCGAGCACACAGCATCGTCGAGCGGGTGCGCATCAAGGACGGCTATCTGACCGAGGGACGCAAGGACGGCACCATCGGCATCTGGAAGTGCTAGTCTATTGACTTGAGTCCAAGCACTCGACCTCGCCGTCGTCGTTGATATATATCTATTTACCCCCTTTTTTTATATTATTTGACTTTTATGTATCAATAATAACACGGTCCCTGTTAAAGCGGCAACAAGCAATGTATATAAGTGATGCCCAAAATAGAAGTCAAATCGTGCTGCTTTAAGGCTGTTATTCGGTCACGAAAACCTCGCGCTAGTCCAGATTAGGTAATTACAACAACAACACAAAAAACGCCGTCTTTTTTTGGCTGCGAAGAAAGAAAAGAAGAAGAAAAAGCAGTAAAGGCGAGAGTGAAGAGGAAAAACTGGATCATTGAAGGCCGAGTCCAGAAAGAAGCAGCTTGTTCTTTTGACGTTGTTGACGTTTTTTGCATTGTGCGGGCCTGGCGTCTCTTTATTGTTTCTACTCTTTGATGGGAAGCGCGTCAAATCTCGTCTTTTAACTGGTTTTTGGTGACTCGATATTGAACTTGACTTGAACTGATATTGAACCGATATTGAACTGATATTGATACCCCGGCTGTCTCTGCTGTCTCTGCCGTCTGTTGATGATATCCATGTCCAGTGTTGGCTGTTATACACTTGTCAGCAGAATCAAACATCTATAATACCCATTCTCGAGGACGCTACTTGATAGAGCGAGTCGAGTCGAGTCAGGCTGAATATACCCGCGCCTGCAGGACAGACACTACTATTCATCTTCATCTTCTAAATACAGAGAGACAGAGAGACAGAGACTGAGTGTGTGTCCTGGTGCTGTGTTGAATAGAGCGAGGACAATAGTCAGGGGGCTGGGAGGACAGGCAGCGGCTGGCCTGATGAATGGCTTAGATCGCAGGCCCGAGTCGACATTGAATACCCGCGGTCAATAGCAGAGATTTTTGTCCTCTGGGGTGTGAGTGTTGCTGTCGGTGGCTGGGGGGGATACATATAAGGGCCATCTGCTCCCTTAAGATTGAACGGCTTGAGTAGGTCTCATCAAATTCTATCTGCTATCCTGCCATCACTTCTATCACTGCCATCACTTCTATCACTGCTATCACTTCTATCACTGCTATCACTGTCATCACTTGTACCAATTCTATCTTCTACCATCCTACCATTCTACAGTTCTACGTTCTACTTCTACAATACACAGCTAATTCGAGATAGAATGGCACCACCAAGACGCACTCGGCGTCTGACGCCCTCCGCTTCGGCCGGCGCCTCCAACGAGGCAGATAACCCATATCTGCCGAGCATCGAGACGCAGCAGACCTTCTCGTACGGAGGGTCTGCAACGCCCGCCCTGCCTCGCCCGCTCGGCTCTCTCCCTGCCGCCAACACGGCAGCCGACGTGGCGGCCAGCATCGAGGCCGCCATCACCCGCCCAGCCCGTCCAGCCCATCCAGCCCGTCCAGCCGCCCGTCCCGCCGCCCGCCCACTTACCGAGTCGGCGGGCTTCCACCAGATCGAGGACGAGGCACGAAAGAGCCCCGAGAAGCAGCGGGTGACGCGGGGCCAGCAGCGGCGGGCCGAGAGCATGACGCCGCCGAGGGAGCCCGTCCGGCGCATGACGCCGGACATCCAACTGATGGGCTCGCTGAGAGAGGCCTCGGGAGAGCCAGAGGAGCAGCACGACCAGCAGCAACAGCAACAGCAACAGCAACAGCAACAGCAGCAGCCCGACCCAGTGGACCTACTGGCAGATGCAATTGACGGGTCGAGCATCAGTTGGGACACGGAGCGCCATCTGCTAGCGAACGAGCGCCCTGCCTTTGGCCTGTCTGGCTGGCCTCGAGCCACTTCCCTGAGACCTCAGATGTCTCCATCTCAAGCCAGCAGCACATCCATCCAACAGAATACCCAGCATCAGCAACATCCTCAGCAACAGCAGCATCCTCAGCAGCAGCATCATCCTCAGCAACAGCAGCATCCTCAGCAGCATCCTCAGCAGCATCCACAGAAATACACCTACCAGCAGCTGCGTGGACAGCCTCAGAGAAGCCGCGCTACCGCCGAGAGAATCGAGCGAGGCATTGCCATCGGCCCTCCAGTCGGTCTTACCACTATCACTACTAATAATAAGAATACACCTGAGACTCCAGGCATCGACACTCCGCAGTCAGAGCACACTCCGGCCTCTTCCCGTCCTCCATCCGCTCTCGACCATGCTGCTGCTCCTACTACTCTTCTTCCGACTCTACCCTCTGGAGCGACCTTTGGGTTCATGCATGTCGTCTGCATCCTGCTCAGTATCATGATGGCACTGAATGGTTACTTGTTGCGCGACGAGATCGCCTCTGCCGTGAGAACCATCTACTCTCCTGGACACCATGGAACCAGCTGCAGCAGCAGCAACAACAACTGCACCGAGAGCATCAGCCAGATGATGGCCACCGTCGACCAGCGCCTGACTTCCATGACCAAGGATATATCTCTTCTCCAGCAGGAAGTCAGCAATGCAAGTCCCCCTCCTCCTCCGCCAGCTCCAAGAGTGAACCCCCTCGAGCCACGTCGACCCAACTTCTTCTCTCTGGGCTTTGGTGCCACTGTCGACCCTTACCTGAGCTCTCCTACCTTGTCGTCTACCACGAGCTTCCTCCACCGCCTCCGTCGCTTTGCAGGCGGCATCCGTCCCGGCCCATCTCACGTCTCCGCCCTGCAGCCCTGGGACGACATTGGCGACTGCTGGTGTGCAGGCACTACTACTACTACTACTACTACTACTACTACTCCTCCTACCAAGAATGAAAACAAGATCCAGCTCTCCGTCGAGCTTGGCCGCCCCATCGTCCCCGAAGAAGTGATTGTCGAGCACATGCCGCGCGAGGGCACCTTGGACAACGGGGCCGCAGCTCCTCGCCTGATGGAGCTCTGGGGTGAATATACTGACAGCAACGACAGCTCGAGAGTAAAATCGGCTCTGGCGGCGGCGTGGCCTGGAGAAGCCGAGTCCGATCCCTCGCTGGGCCCATCGTTCGTCCGTCTTGGCCGCTGGCAGTACGACATCCACGGCGCGCATCACATCCAGCGTTTCGCCATCGCCGCAGCGTCCGCGGTCCCTGATCTGCCTGCGACTAGCAAAGTGGCCGTCGTCGCGAGGTCCAACTGGGGCCGGCGAGAGTACACCTGTCTCTACCGCCTGCGACTCCACGGACGATATTAACCTGTACTTTTTCTTCTCATGTACTTGTACTTGTACTTCTGCTATGGCGCTACTAGCCTGCCGTCTAGCATGTCCATCTTAGAAATAACCAGCCAGCTAATGAATAAGCAAGGACAAGACGGCCGTTCGTCTCAGATAGACTGCCTGTTCCTGATCTTCTTGTCTTCTTCTTCTTCTGCTCTCCCGAGGACGCCGTGGTTTCATCATCTCGTCTATCCTAAACATATCTTCATCATCTCATCTCTTCATCTCTTCATCTACTTCTACCTAGTAATGTCATCCTAATATCATCCTAATATCATCCTAGTCCCTTAACAGCCGACTATCACCACGAACTAATGTAAGTCACTAGCAAGCTAAGCTGAACTACTAAAGAGCGACACGAGGCTTTGCTCAAGGTCTCCATCCAACGTCCCGCGGCAGGGATGAAAGTCGAAGAAGCAGAAGCAGAAGCGAGATAGACAGTCATTAATCATTAAGTCTTCAAGGGAGATCCTCGTCTTCTCTTCTTCTCTTCTTCATCGTCTTCTCTTCATCGTCTTCTTCATCTTATTGTCTGTCATCTCGAAGTCTTCATCTTCATCTCGTCTCTGTGCTTGACTGGGTTTCAGCCACGGACGAGCGGAGGCGGGCCGGTGGAAGGGCAGGAAGAGAAGAAGAGAAGAAGAACAGTAGAAAAGAAATAGAAGAAGAAGATAATTAAAGTAGAAGAAGTAGAAGAAGAAGAAGAAGAAGAAGAAGAAGAAGAAGAAGAAGAAGAAGAAGAAGAAGTAACTGACTGACTGACAGCAAGAAAGACGAGAGACGAGAGAGAGAAGTCGAGTTCTAAGTCTTTCTTCAAGTCTTTCTTCTTCTTCTCTTGCCTCCCCCTGAGCTTCTCTTCTTCTGCAGCCACGAAGAAGCAAAAAGGGGTCACTCCAGCTATTCTCTTAAGTCTTTCTCAAGTCTTTCTTAAGTCTTTCTTCTAAGTCTTTCTTCTAAGTCTTTCTCTTTACCGACTGTCTCTTCTCTTTACTCTCTTCTTCTGTCTTCCTCTTGGCGTCTCCTTTTCTCGGTTTCAAGCGAGACTTTTCGCTTTTTGCTTCTGGCTCGGATTCGGATTCTGATATCACAAAGTCTTCTTCTTCTTTGCCTCTCTCTTCTCTTATTCTTTTCTTCTTCGTCTTCGTCTTCTTCTTCTCCTCTTATGCGCTGTCTCGCCTCGACGTCGTCGCTCCATCGGTGACGGGCCTGCATCATCACATCCACAACATCCACAACATCCACGACTGCAACATCACCAACAACATCACCATCACGACCAGCAACATCCACGACATCACGACATCCACGACAGCAACATCCAGAGGGCATGGCCCAGTCCCCGCCGGCCTCGCCCTCCCGCGCTGCCTTTAACCGTCCCGTCAGTCTCATCATGCGCCCGTCGCGGAGCAGCAGTCGCATGAGCGTCGGCAGCGTCGCCAACTCCAACAGACACTGCGGCAGCGGCATCTCGGACGAAGATGCCAGGACCGCCGTCAAAGTCGGTAAGACTTAGAATCCCATCATTACACTCATCATTACACGGCAGGCTGATACCTTCTAGTCGTCCGCGTCAGACCGCCCCTGCAGCAGTCAGACCCGGGCTTCGACCTGATCCCGCAGCGTTTCCAGCGGCCGACCGTCCATGTCACCTCGCCGACCTCGCTGGCCATCGACGCCCCCCAGGGCCGCAAGCTCTTCGTCTTTGACCGCGTCTTCGGCGAGAGCGTCGACCAGGAGGGCATCTGGGACTACCTCCACGACAGCGTCAACTCCTTCATGCAGGGCTACAACGTCTCCATCCTCGCGTACGGCCAGTCCGGAGCTGGCAAGTCCTATACCATGGGGACCTCGGGGCCCTCAGAGCAGCACGACCATAAAGCAATGGGTATGTCTTTACTTATTCTATTCAATTGATGTATATACTAATGGAATAGGAATCGTGCCGAGGGCGGCGCAGATGCTGTTTGAGAAGCTGACGGGCTCGCCCATCCACAACAGGAGCTTCTCCGGATCCCCAGTCACCGGCCTGCGGACGCCCCAGAGATACTCCTCTGCCTCGTCCTTTGGCCGTGTCTCGGACAAGCCCTGGCAGATGCGAGCTACCTACGTCGAGGTATTCCTCTTCTTCCTTATATCTGTGGTCCCCTGCTATCCTCTTCTTATATCTATAGTCCCCTGCTAATAGTGTAGATATATAATGAGCAATTGAGAGACCTGCTGCTGCCAGAGTCAACCCCCCCCGGAGAGAGGAACACAGTCACCATCAGAGAAGACACCAAGGGCCGCATCATCCTCACCGGCCTGCATCAGGTCGCCATCAACTCCGTCGACGACCTCATCAACGCCCTCAACTTTGGCTCGGCCATCCGCCAGACTGACTCCACCGCCATCAACGCCAAATCCTCTCGCTCCCACGCCGTCTTCAGCATCAACCTCGTCCAGCGCAAAGACGGTTCAGCCGGCCTGCCGCTCTCTGCCCAGGAGAAACGCTTCTCCATGCCAGACTCCGCTTCTTCGTCAACCTCTTCTGACCACGTTACCATTGATAGTAAACTCCATTTTGTCGACTTGGCCGGTAGTGAACGGCTGAAGAATACTGGGGCCTCGGGAGAGCGTGCCAAAGAAGGCATCTCCATCAACGCAGGCCTCGCCAGCCTGGGAAAAGTCATCTCCCAGCTCTCCTCCCGCCAGCAGGGTGCTCACGTCTCCTATCGTGACTCCAAACTCACCCGTCTGCTCCAGGACTCCCTCGGTGGGAATGCAATCACCTACATGATCGCCTGCGTCACTCCCCCGGAATTCCATCTCTCAGAGACCCTCAACACCGTCCAGTACGCCCAGCGGGCCCGCGCCATCCAGTCCAAGCCACGCATCCAGCAGATTACAGACGAGAGCGACAAGCAGGCCGTCATCGAACGCCTCAAGGCAGAGGTCGCCTTCCTCCGCCAGCAGATTCGTAACGCGGACGGGGGCGAGAGGGATCGTCGCGCTCTCACGCCCCAGGAGCGGTCCGACCGCCAGAACGAGCGCGAGCGGGAACTCCAGAACCACCTGCTCGACGTCCAGGAGAGCTATACCGCCCTCAGCCAGCGCCATGCTAAGCTCATCTCAGAGCTCACCAAGTCATCATCCACAGATACTGCCAATGGAGGTATCGACGACGGAGGGGACGCCTCCATGGAGCGCCTCAAGCGCTCTCACTCCTTCGCCGAGTCCGTAGAGCAGGTCGTCATGGAGTACGAAAAGACCATCCAGTCCCTCGAGTCCTCCCTCTCCCAGACCAGAGCCTCCCTCTCTGCCACTGAGAGCAGCCTGCTCGAACGAGAGACAAAATGCGCCTACATCGAGACCGTCAACGGCCAGCTCCAGGCCCGCATGCAGAAGATGCTCGACCGAGAGGCCAACACAGAGAGCTACCTGCACGACCTCGAGTCAAAACTCGACAGCCATGCCACCGGTGAAGAGAAGAACGCTGCCATCGTCGCAGAGCTCAGAAAGGAGCTCAACCGCGCCAGAGAGAACGAAGCCAGCTGCGAAGACTACATCTCCACGCTCGAAGAACGCCTCGCCGAAGCCGATCAGGACATGGAACTCATGCAGTCCGAGATGGACCGTCTCGAACATGTCATCGACCGCCAGCGAAGCCTCGGAAAGCTCGACAACCTCCTCTACGAACTCGACCATGTCCAGAACGGTCGCCCGCCCAGATCAGAGTATACCGGTGTTGGCATTCACGATTCTTCCCGGAAGCTGTCCTCGGCTGGCTCTGCTTCCACCATCAGGCCCAAGAAGACCACCCGCACCAGGACGCCCTCGCTCGACGTCCTCACCGAAGCTGTCGAGACCGCCATCCCAGAGTCCGACGACGATCTCTTGCTCGCAGACGGCTCGACTCCTTCCTCCATCCAGGAAGAAACTGCCCTCGATCTCGCCAGAGATGACGCCGGCCTCGCTGCCCTTGAGAGAGCCACCCCTACCAGCTCTACCTTTGCCAGAGACACCCACGATGATGAAGACGACGACGATACAGAGGATCACGAGCCAGAGCCATACACCCCCAGTGCTGCTCAGTCTCAGTTTGTCGCTGAAAAACTCGACAGCGTCACCCAGGAGCTCTTCGATCTCCGCATCCAGCACGACCACTCCATGAACGAGTACGCCCTGCTCAACGCAAAATACCAAGAGTCCCTGCGTGCCATGGCCGAGCTCCAGGACGCCATGGACGAGATCCGCCACAGCCAGCGCTCCCAGCACCCCGTCCAGCCCGCCGTCGCTTTTTTAGACACCAAGCTCGCTCAGAACGGCGGCCGTCCAAGAGTCAACGGCAATGCCAATCCCAATGGAGTCTCTTCCTATTCCAATGGTGGACAAACATCACGCTCGCTCTCCTCGGAGTTGTCCTCGGCAGAGCAGGCCAACAGCTCATCCTTCACTTCTTCCACCACTACTAACAATACAGAGGTCGAAGAAGCTGCAGACGAAGACGACTCCGAAGAAAGTGACATGGTCAAGAAACTCAAGGCGGAACACCAGCAGGCCCTAGATGCCGTCAACAGCAAATTCTACGAACTCCAGATGGAGCACGAAGACAGCCTCACCCTCCTCGAAAGCCTCAAGGACGAAGTCACCCGCTACAAGAACGCCGCCTCCTCGCCTCCACACACCCCCAACGTCATCCGCCGCATCACCAGCCAGAGCATGATGACCGTCGACCGCGCCCACAGGAACCTCTCGGCTCTCCGCATCCAGGCCGCCGAGGAATTCGAGGGCCGCCCCGAAACCCTCCAGAGCTTCGACCAGAAGATCGACTCGGCCCTGCGCGAACTCAACTCTCGCATGGAACGCATCCAGGCCCTCGAGGCCGAGAACAAGAACGTCAAGAAGGAGATGGAGACCAAGGCCACCATCATCTCGGGCCTGACCCGCGAACGATCCAGCTTGCAATCGGTCTCTCCCGTCGACATGACCGTTGTCTCCCAGCTGCGTGATCAAATCGTCAATGCCGAGGGACAAATGAACGAGATGAAAGAGGCCCACGAAGCAAAGGAACGTGAACTCGCTGAGGAACTAAAGTCCGTCAACGCCCTTGTTGAATCGCAAAAGGCTGAACTGGATACCCTACGCAAGGAAGTTGAGGAGTGGCAGGGGAAACACCGCCAGACTGCCGAGGAACTGGCTCTCGCCCAGAGCCGCCTCGAGGCATCGGAAAAGCAAGTCAAGGCCACCGTTGCCGAGCTCGAGGCCTCCCTAGCCAACGTCGATACCATGCGTGGTAACAACAACGACAGCAACAACAACAACAAGGGCGGTGTCTCTGCCGATGAAGCTGCTGCCACCGCTGATGCCCTCGAGAAACAGAGATCCCAACACCAGGACCTAGTCGACAGCCTCAAGCAGGAGATTGACGGCCACAAGGCAACTATCGGAGCACATCTGGCCAAGATTGCTACTCTCGAGAGTGACCGTGACGGCTCTCGCGCTGCCCTGGACGACCTCGCTGGCTCAGAAGACCAACTGGCCTCGCACAAGGCCCGTGTAACCGAGTTGTCCAGGGACATCGAAGTCCATAAATCCACCGTTGAAGCCCAGCAGGCCCAGCTCGAAACCCTCCAGCTCACGCACAAACGCGAACTCATCGAGCTCGAGTCCAAGACCAAAGCCGCCGCCGAAGCACAGTTCGAGTCCCAGCTCGCTGAAAAGGCCGCCGCTCACGAAGCCGCTCTCGACGAACTCCGCGCCGAACTCACCAAGTCCAAGGACGAATCGACCCAGATTCTCAAGACTATCTCCACCTTGCTCAAGACCCAGAACCCCGTCACCCCTTTCACCCTGCAGGACCAACTGCAAGACGTCCTCTCGCAAAAGGACCAGTTCGCAGAGAAGTACTCTGCTCTCATGGACACTAACGAGTCCCTGACCCGCCAGCTAGACGAGAAGACCGAGACTCACTCCGCGCTCGAGAAGCAGGTCGTCGACCTCAAGAACAAGGCCAACGAGCACGAGATGAAGGTCAACGATCTGGCTGTGCTGGTTGCGAACCATGAGGAAGCCATTGCTGCCAAGGAGGCGACTATAGAGGAGATCAAGGCCGAGAAGGAGAAGAGCATCCGTCTTGTCGAGGAGCTGGAGGAGCAAATAACCTCTTCGTTTGACCAGCATAATAACAGACTCTCCGTCATCCAGGCAGAGAAGAGCATGGCCCTGGAAGAGGCCAAGGCTAAGATTGCCGCGCATGACAAGGAGATTGAGACTTATCGTGCTCGTATCGAGCAGTTGGAGGTACTACCCCCTCCCCTACCATTTACCCCTATATTAGAAGTATTATTCTAACGTCTACAGGCACAAACACGCCCCATCTCGCCGGAGGGAGGCCACATCGACCGCGGCTCCGGCTCCATCTCAACCAACCTCCGCAAGAGCTCATCCGCAGCCTCGCTTCCCTCCCCACCGCCCGCCATCCCACTCCCTCCACTTCCCAATATCGCCGCTGCCGCAAACCCAGCAAGCATCTCGCCTCCGTCATCCCGACACCAGAGCAAAGAGCTCGCCAACAACCAATTCGTCGAGGACCAAGAAGCTCGCATCCGCACCATCGAGAAACACCTGCACGCCGAGAAGCAGCTCACAGCGACCCTCGAAGAAGCCCTTGGCGACCTCGAGGCGCAAAGCAACAAAGTCAAATCAGACATGGAGCTATGGAAGAAGAAAGCATGGCAGCTCGAGGAAGAAGTCACCACTTTACGATCGGAGCGTAACTCCGCTCGTCTCTCCCTGCAGGCTGTCGAGGAGGAACGAAGCGCTCGACGAGAAGCAGAGGCTGCCCGAGCCCATTTGGAAGAGAAGATGAACGCCATCAGCAAGAAGAAGAAGAAGAGCACCCTCAACTGCTTCTAACCTTTTTTTCTATACTAATTGCTTTTCCTTCTGGTCCGATTGTGCTTTGCTCGCTTTATGTCTGTATTTTATTGTGTTCACGCCTTTTGATGAGTCTACTATGCCTGAGCCTGACTCGGAGCCTGGGCCTGAGTCGGAGTCGATGATGCGGTTGATGGAATACACGGATGTTCCGTCAATCAGGTATTCTATAACCGCCCCCCTTTTTTCCTTATCTCCTTTTTTTCCCCTTCTATATTTCCCTCCTCCCTCTTCCCTCTACGTTGATTGGATTGGATTGGATTGATTTTTTTCTTATTTATCTTTGCCCTTTTTCTCTTATAATCTGCTATTTTGATATCCCTTGTTCCGCTCCTGTTGCTGTTCCTGCGATTGTTTGTCAAATGTGTATAAAATGCCCTTCCCCCCTCCCCTCCTCTCCCCTGCTACCAGCTCTACGATTAGATGCTAAGAGCAAAGAGTCCCCCCCCCCCCCCTGCCCTTTTCCTTTTCCTACTTCGTTTCGATTTGACGGACCGGACTGATTTGGCACTTGACCGTTGACTTAAATGACGTTTTTTTTATCTACTTTTTTCCCTCCCCTTATAAAGATACAGATACAGATTCCCTCCACGCTTATGCTTACGGCCGGAATTTCCCTAATAGTTTATTTCTTTTTTTCCTCCCCTTTTTTTCTTTTTTTTCCTTTTGCTCTTTTCTTTTAATCTTAGTAGCTTATTTTTCTTTTTTATCGAGCTGTTTACTGCTTATCCAAGTCATACACGGCACGGCACGGCATAACAAACCCCTACTTTATTTGTTGACGAAGAGAAGATTCAAGATTACAGAATGTCATGGCCCCGGGGGGCTTTTTTTCTTTACTTATTTCACTCTACTTACTTTTTCTACTCTATTCTTATTGTTTATTACTATTACTATTTCCTATCTTTTTCCTTTTTTCCCTCTCTTCTAGTAATTAGTTGATCTCGTCTAGCTGTATCTATCTATTTACTTCGAATCGCCTCGAATGGTTATTTCTCCTTAACGGCTTTTTGATATCACGTGATGCGTTATGACTTCATCTGCGAAAGTTAACAAGTAAACAAAGTCGACGACGATGGAAGTCGAAGATGAAAGAAACAATTGAGAATATGAGGATGAGAGACAGCGATAATGAAAGACCGAAAACGATATAACATCATCTTCGTCCATCCCGACCTCGGCATCGGCGGCGCAGAACGCCTGATCCTCGATGCTGCCCTTGCCCTCCAAGCCCGCGGCCACAAAATAACCATCTACACCTCCCACCGCGACAAGAGCCATTGCTTCGAGGAAGCCCGGGATGGAACGCTGGATGTGCGCGTACACGGCGACAAGCTGTTTCCCGCACACATCAGAGGCCGATTCCACGTTCTAATGGCGATACTGCGCCAGCTCAGCTTGATATACTACCTCTCCGAAAGCACGAGCACGGCCAACAACAACGACGACGAAATGCACGATATTTTCATAGTCGATCAGGTTCCGGCCTGTGTGCCTGTTCTGCGAGCGTTAAGGGACCTAGCTGCGCGCCGCAAAACGCAGAAACAGCGCACGCTATTCTACTGTCATTTCCCGGATCAGTTGCTTGCGCGGCGAGGGGAGGGTGGTATGGCGCTACGGGCGCTGAAGATGATTTATCGCTATCCGTTCGATTGGTTTGAGGGCTGGGCTATGAGTGCCGCTGATAGGATTGTGGTTAATTCTCGGTTCACGGGCGGAGTGGTGAGGGAGGTATTTGGAAATACCGGCGAGGATGTCCAGGTTGTTTATCCCTGTGTGGACACGGGCAGACGCACAAAGAATGTATCGGTGGCCAAGGTTGATGATGGAGGGGAGTTATGGGGTGGGTTGAAGATACTGTTGAGCATTAATCGGTTTGAGAGGAAGAAGAATATCGAGCTTGCATTACATGCGTACCATGGCATTGCAGAGGAGGATAGAAAAGGCACAAGATTGGTTATCGCTGGTATGTTACCTCTTTCTTAACTAATCTGGGGTATATCATTGCTAACAGCTTATAGGCGGCTACGATAATCGAGTCTCGGAAAACGTACATTATCATAAAGAGCTGGATGCACTAGCTACTCGACTCGGCTTCCGAACAGCTACCTCCAAGACCGTCGTATCAGCCATGTCCGTCCCCGACTCGATAAACGTCCTGTTCCTCCTTTCGGTCCCATCTGCATTTAAAGAAACCCTGCTCTCCTCCTCAAGTATGCTGCTCTACACCCCTTCATACGAACACTTCGGCATCGTACCCGTTGAGGCAATGTATGCCGGTCTACCTGTTCTCGCAGACAACACCGGCGGCCCCCTAGAAACCATTGTCGAAGGGAAAACCGGCTGGCTCAGATCATCAAAGGAGATCTCGGGCTGGACAGAAGTCATCAATTATGTTCTGCATCGCATGTCGTCCACCGAGCGTCTGGATATGGCTGCCTTTGCAAAACAGCGGGTTGAGAAAGAATTCTCCCTGCACGCTATGGGCGAAAGACTCCAGCAGCAAATTGACGAGATGGTCCAGGCAGAAGACCGCGCTTTTCTCCCTCTTACGGTCATTCTTGGACTTGGCCTGGTGTTCGGCGTGGTATCTTCTCTTCTCATATGGCTGGCCATGAGTTGAGACTTTTGATTTATGACGCAGCGAATTGTAAAAACGAGCGAAGTCGACTAATAGATGCCATCCACCACTGCGCAAGGCAAGTCTGAACATAAGTCGGTGTGTTCAATGGCCTGTCATTGCGTGGACTCCTGAGTTGACCGTGGCTTATAGACCTGAGAGACACACGTCCTATCTCTGCAAAGGGATAAATCAACGCAACATAGTTCCAATTGATAGTTTGATTTGTTCATTCTAAAGACCTAGGGAGTACTCCAGAGAAACGATCCAGCTCCTGGCATAAGATCTGGTATCTCTCCGCATATCTAGGGTAGTATCCTCTAGGAAGCATGATGGAGATATATCCATGTGGCCCAGGAGGAATCAGAAATCCAGAAAAATAGGAGAAAAGTGCATGTCTGAGTGAAATGATCAACGTATCATCAGCATATAAAAATTTACAAAATATCTTGATAACTATGCCTTGCGAATTTATACATGCCAGATGGTCTCCGGGGTCCATGGGCGAGAATACGACGAGTATATGGCAGCATTGACGAAGGACTTCGTCGCTAGCCTCGAAGGGGTTCAGCCTTAGCGAGTTCAATCTCAATGAATCGCTGTGTAATTATCGGGAGGAAAGTCTTCTTAACCATATTAACTAAGTAGATAACCAGGGGTGTGGTTATCCATCTTGCCAGCATCGAGGCCAGGATGTCTGCCTGAGATATTGCCTCCGTGTATAACCAGGATTTGGCCGGGATGAGGGATTGGGATTCCCCGCGTCCAAGAGACATCTCGGCTAAAATCTTTCATGGATGCATTGCTTGTTAGCTGGTGGAGCAGCTTGATCCCTTGCGATGATGCAGAGCTGTCCCGGGGGATGCGCAGAAAATCTTAGATACGACCAAACGCCCAACTGGCAGACGGCTTCGGCATGGGCATGAATGGGGGCAAATGTAACCTCTATCTCCGGCACACGAAGTCACGAACAGCATCCCGAGCCCAGAGTTCTGGCCCGGCGCAGTCTCTGCCGTTGACGGGGGGACACGGAGTTCGGAATACGTGTTACGGGTTACGGAGATAGCCATGGCATTGCTCATGAGCAAGAGCCAGCGATGTTGATATTTCTAGCCATCTCGCGGGATGAAAAGTTAAGGAGTCATATCTGGGGCTTTTATCATTGTTGACCTAGCCTGCTCCCTGTCGATATGGGCCCTAAGTACATGGACCCCTACCTGGCCGCTGGCGTGCTCGCACACATGATAACGCCTTGACGGGGAAGCTCGGGGTGCTGTCAATTTTTTTTTTTAGGAATTCCGATGCTGGCGCTCTCGTGCTGGCATCGACGATGGATCAGTGGTGGCAGGGGAGTTCGGAGCAGTGCTCATAACATGGGCTTACCTTCCAATACTATGGAGTCACACTCCCGCGCCCTGGCAGTTTGACGGCACAGCAGCAGCAATAATATCAAAGGATTTTAGCCTTTACCCCGTATCGTGTTCCCCAGTTAGCGACGAAGCTAGAAAACGCCACATCCTAGCCGGCGCTGTTCATACTTTCTTGTCGATCCCCATAAGCAGCTTCGACGGTCAGCATTCCCTACTCTCCCGCTGCTTAGACCAATATGAGCTCGCTTTTGGTGTATTCGGGATGCCAACGCTGGGCTGCCATTATTAATTAAATATACGAGGGAGGGGAAGGGCGTTGAGCTGCTAGGGATGCTCGACTTTTGATTCTGGACTGGGGGTTAGATGCCTCCAATGCCTATAAATGTGCGGATGTCCCGGCTGTGATTCTATGGCTCGAGCTTCTCAGGCAACGAACAGCCAATTCCTCTCCGTATACACCTTCACACAATGGCTGCCCTCTTTGTCTCGCTCCTGGCTCTTACCAGTCTTGTACCGGTGCAGGGTGCCGCCACTGTACCTCAGACAGATTATGCAAAGCGAGCCGAGCGAGTACTGAGAAGTACCCCGCTGATAGATGGACACAATGACCTCCCTTATGCTATCAGGAAGTCTACCAATGACCAGATCTATGACGGGAAGCTCCCCTTTGAAACCTCGCTGAAGGGCCACACTGATCTACCCCGAATGCGAAAGGGCCGTATGGGTGGACAGTTCTGGAGTGTGTTTATTGCTTGTCCCTCGGACCCCAACGCTCCAATTAACACACCAAAGGTATGAAATGATGCATGTATCGCATTGAATATTGTGTCCAGTGCTAATATGGGTATCATCAATAGTTTGCGACCAGGGACACTCTAGAACAAATCGATGTTGCAAGGCGACTTGTAGACAAGTACTCCAAGGATCTCATGTTCTGCGATAACCCTGGCTGCGCAAAGAGAGCCTTTAGACAGGGTAAAATCGGCAGCTTTATTGGTATTGAGGTATAGTTACCTTCGTTTGTGTGATCCCTTACCTGGCTGCATACTTACTCCAGATGTGTATATAGGGTGGCCACCAAGTCGGCAGCTCCATTGCGGCCTTGCGCCAGGCCTTCTACGCTGGAGCTCGCTACATGACCATCACCCACAACTGCGACAATGCATGGGCAACAGCTGCTTCCACTGTCAGAGCCGGCAAGCCTGACTTGGGCATGACTGACTTTGGCCCCGCCTTGATCAAGGAGATGAACCGCCTGGGTATGCTCGTCGATCTTTCGCATGTTTCTCATCAATCCATGAGAGACATTCTGAAGATCACCAAGGCACCCGTCATCTTCTCCCACTCTTCCGCGTATGGAGTCTCAAAGCATCTGCGCAACGTCCCAGATGATGTCCTCAAGACTGTTGCCAAAAACAACGGTGTTGTCATGGTCACTTTCGTGAGAACCTTCGTGAACGTCGATGACCCAGACTCTGCGGATGTCAACACCATCGTCAAGCACATCTTCCACATCGCGGAAGTTGCCGGATGGGACCACGTCGGTCTTGGTGGCGATTACGACGGCACCACTGAGCTTCCCAAGGGACTCGAGGTAAGTGCCCAGCAGAAGTTGACATGCAGAATAAAAAAGCAAAAGACCGCTGACGAGTTCGAGTTTAGGACGTTTCGAAGTACCCATATCTCATCGAGAAGGTCCTTGAAGCCGGAGCCACTGAGGAACAGGCCCGCAAACTCGTTGGAGGAAACGTGCTTCGTGTCTGGACCGAAGTGGAGCAGATCGCAAAGAAGATCCAGAGATCCGGTGTTCTCCCTGTCGAGGAGGTCTGGAAGGGCAGGAATGGAACTCTTCTCTCGGAACGATCTACGTTCATTGAGGGACCAGCCCCGCTTGAGTATGGATGTGATTAAGGGGCTGTGGCTGTTGTATTTATCTTGCATGAGATATCACGCCATCTTTAGAAGACGAGGTTATGAATGATATGTATCGTTGTCCATTATTGGTATATGTGGATAGTTAGATTTCGGTCGTTGATAAATATAAATAAACAAATAAATTAAACTCGCTGTCGATTTAGACTTTTGCGGCTTATTAAGGAACCGTTTGCTGAATAATAAGATAATACCACGTGATCACGCGTTTAAAGTGCTTTTTTTAGACGCGAATTTTGTGTTTATTCAAGTTTCAGCCCGCGTTTATTGACAACGACAACGACAACGACAACGACAGCGACAGCGACAGCGGCAGGGGGACAGCGGCAGTGAGGAAAGGAAGGGAAGGCTGCTGATACTTGGGATATCTCCTTTTCCTTTGTGGCCCAACCGGAAACATTTTTGGTATTTCTTGGGGTTGATACTCTGGATAGTTTGTTTTTGGCCAAGGTCGGTGGTTGCTAGGCAGAGAAGTCCGGGGTCAGAGTCAACATCACAGCGATGGATCAAGTCATCAGCTTGCTGTCTTCCTCCCCGGCAGTCGTATCAAGGCCGACAAATGAGAGTTTGGAAGCTAGCTTTGAGGTACTGGACAGTCCTCTAAATGCAGCGCCTGCGAGGGCGGACGACTCGCTGTTTGATTATGGCGATTTTCTCGACAGCTCGGCAACAAAGAGAAGGAGGCTGAGCCCCGCCCTGGATAAGAAAACTCATACCACCGATCATATAACGCCTCTTAAATCCCCGGGTTTTATGTTCTCGGACATCACGGATTTCAACAGCATAGGAAATACCCCTGATATACCACAAGCCAAGTCAAAGGCAAAAGAAACGGTCAGCAAAACATCGACATCATGGGACGTTGCCCTAGATGATCCTATTGTCTGCTCATCCTCGGCGCCTAACAACCAAACCCAAGAAGAATCTTCAAAAAAGCCAATAACTATAGTTATTGATGATGATGATGATGACGAGAGTGATGACTTTCTGGGCCATGACCTAGCACTATCGGATGATATCGATGACAACAACGACGATGAAGATCTTTTCAAATTTGATGCTTCACAATCTTCAACGTTTGGTATTTCAAAGAAGACTACACTGCTGCTTGAACAACTTAGACGAGAGGCAGAGTCCAAGGGTAGATCGAAAAAGAAGAAGAAAGTGGAAGATGATTTTGATTCTTTATCAGAAGCCGATGTATTGCCTTCAACGAAACAAAAGTCCGTAAGACGGCAGCCAAGCAGTCAAACATCGAGTAAAAATGCAGACAAGTCAGCCAAAGCACTGGAGCGAGAGGCAGCAAAGCTTCGCCGACAAGAGGAGAAAGAACGACAAAAGGAAGAAAAGCGGAAGCAGAAGGAAGAGAAAGAAAAGCAAAAGCGGATTGCAGCTGATATCGCGGAGGCAAATAAGTCAAAGGTGGACAAGGCCGTGTCAGTTGGAGAGATGATTGTTGACATCTCCTCTAACTTCCAGGACACCAGCATTGGCACTCAGACGAAGGAACATATGCGCAATCTGGGGGTGGAAATGAACTTTTCGTCCTCGCAGATACCCAACATCGTCTCATGGAGACGGAAGGTTACCGCGCAATTCACCGATGCAGGACATTGGGAGCCATGTGCGCCGACCATAAAAGCCGAAGGTCATGTACTGTGTTTCTTCACCGGGGAAGCCTTTGCAGAGATGGCTGTTGCAGCTCCGACCAGCAGCAACACGGTCAAAGCGTATTTCCGGAAAATAAGCGGAGAGTACCCGAGCTGCACACAGATATATCTCATCGAGGGCTTAGCTGCCACCATCAGGAAAGGCAAGAACTCGCGCAACCGGTCGTACCAGGCTGCTGTCTTGCAACAGATTGACAACAACCAGCCCAACTCAGGCGCTGCTGAGCAGCCACCACCACCTGCAGGAGCAGCAACAGCAGCAACAGCGTCATCCCAATCCAGGCGGAAGAAAGCAAACTCAAGCAAAAAGACGGCCAGTAAAACTCATGTGATTGATGAAGACGCCATTGAAGACGCCTTGCTTCAGCTGCAAGTCGTCCACTCATGCCTGGTGCACGAGACCGCCAACGCGACTGAAAGCGCCTCATGGATCAAGAACTTCACTGAACATATTTCGACAGTGCCCTATAGGCGGGAATTGATGAAGAGCCAGGATGCGTCGTTCTGCATGGATGTAGGACAAGTTAGGTCTGGGGATGATGCGGGGGATGCATATGTTCGAATGATGCAGGAGGTCAGCCGTATCACGGCGCCGATAGCGTATGGCGTTGCTACGCAATTTCCTACTGTTGGTAAGTTGGTGGAGGCGTTTGATCAGGGGGGTGCACTTCTCCTTGAAGATGTTAAGGTATGTTCATTGTGTGTCCTTTGAACGCACCTGCCAGCCAGCCACCTTTTCAAGGACCATATTCTAACGAGCTGGAGTAGAAATGTGCGAATAAGACTGGTGCCGTGACCGATGCCCGGATTGGACCGGCTATTAGTCGACGGCTCTATACCATCTTTACTAGTATGGACCCGGCGTCTTCAGACGTGTGACTGTTACCTTTTACTTTTTTTTGCTTCACCTTTCTTTTTGGTTTTGGGAGGTATCTTCGGGCATTATCGCTTTTGGACTTACTTGAGCATATTTAGATTTATGTTTGGAGAAAGGCATTTGGTTAATTTGCTTCTAGTATATGATATCGAACAAATGGGTATTCAATTGGTATATTGCATGATGAGGATGCAATGCAATGCAGCTGCTGAAACAGAAATATATGCAGTAAAAGTAAAAGTAAGGGTAACGTATAAACCGAGACCAAGACGCACATACGATCAATGTATATATCAGTTTGATTTAAACCGGAATGCTTCGTCTCTTCCACCCTCTCCAAGCAACCATCCACATGCTGGCAGCAATCAAAACGCCAATGACACTGCCCACGGCCCAGAAACCATAGCACTTCCAACCAAAGCACTGTCCGTTGTCAGAGACATTGGAATCATACTCGGCGGAGTAGATGGCTCCCGACAGACCAGCGCCGGGAGCCTGAATCATGGAAACAATAGCCCAATTTGTGCCGAAGTTTTCTACGCCCCAGACAACAGAGATGATGATGGGGACAAGGGAGAAACAGGCGCCGTAGCCGAAGCCAATGAAGGTGGTTGTTAGGTGTAGGAAAGAAGGAAAAGAGAGTGGAATGGGAGAGGAGAGAATCAAGTAGCCTAGCGAGACCAGGAGGGCGCAAGGGATGAGGAAGAAGAGACGGGAGAATGTCCGGCTGTTGAAAGATGTTGATGCTGGTCTGGGAGCGAAGTAGTCTGACAAGGAGCCCGTGATGAGACGGGCGAGAGTAGAGGTTAGTGCCATTAGAGCTACGTGGGTTGATGGCTCTCCTGCGGGTAAGGGAGTGCCAGGTTTGTCCTGGGCTGAAGGGGGTGACAGGGTGCTGGTAAGAGTGCCGACCTATAGCCTGAAGTTAGTATATAGATACAGAGAAAGGTTGAAGGGAAAGAAAAGAAAAGAAAAGGGCTGAGACTGACGTTGTTCATGTATGCCTCTCCCGGGCCGGAGATGAGGATGAAGCCGATGGAGAGCAGCCACATGGTTCTGTCGTGGAGGAAGAGCTTGGTCTCCTGGTTAAGCAGCCATGCCTTCTTCAGCTTGTCGTCTGGATGGGTATTATCTTGAGCGTCATTGCTGGTATCATCGTGGGCATGGCCAGCACGGAAGGTCCCGTAGTGCCCGTCAGTATCAACCAGCAGGCCACTCCGCTCGAGCTCCTCGACACCGTCCTCGATAAGCTTCTCCTCGTCAACCACGTTCAGTGCGAATCCGCCAATAACTCCGACGGTAAAGGTGACGATGGCGAGGAAGACGAAGAAGCGGAAGACATCTACGTCTCCGTGGATAAGGTCTACTCCCGACCCGTCACTATGAGCGGTGGAATCTGCACCGCGGTAGACGAAGAACTTGACCAGGAAGCTGTACCAGATGCCGCTGAGCCCGTACGCAGCTATGGGGGCAGCCAGCATGATGCCCTTGTGCTTGCTGGAGGCGTAGTTTTTGGCACTTGTGGTGACGGCGGAGAAGTACATGCAAGCTGTGGCCGCGCCGATGATGGCATAGGCGATGACCATGACGCCGAACGGCCAGCCATGTGGCCTCGCTGGCCCGCCGTCACCTTCAGGCAGGCCGACCAGGAGGCTGGCTGGGGGTCCTGAGCGGTAGGTAAAGGCTGCGAGCAGGTATCCAGCGCCGAAGAGGACGGCGGAGATGAAGGAGACGAGCGAGGGCCGGACTCTGTCGCAGAGGAAGCCGAACAACGGGGCGCTCAGGTAGGTGAGCATCTCCGCCGTAACGGCGATGACGTTGACCCGGAACTGGGTGTAGTGCAGACGGGTGAGCAGCAGCGGGCCATAGAGGGAGAATGCAGCAATTCCTCCAGCGGATAGTCTGTGGTACGTAGAGGCAGATGTAATATATTAGCCGGGTGATGCTGGATGCTGTCAAACGAGGGTTTTGTATGCTTGACCTACGCGTTGAGGACGCTGGAGACAAAGGCGACCAGGCGGACAACCTCCTTGCGAGCGTTCTCTCTGTCTCTCTCTGTGTCCCTTGTCTGCGTCCTGACGAGCGGCATGTCTGGTCCGCCGGCCATGCTGCCGTCGTCACTCTCGCTCTCGCTGTCACTGGCGCTGCGGCTGTCTACAGGGTCGGGCCGCCTGTCCGCCATCTTGCTGTCGTCCATCGTCATGTTTTCTGCTGCAGCGTCTCTTCGCCTGTCCATGCCATCCGGTATAAATAGGTCGTCTTTCAAGTCATGGTGACCTGGTCATGCTGACAGGTGGAGGGTGGAGGGTGGAGGTGGTCGTGGGTGGTTGTTGGTCTGGATGCGAATGCAGATGACGTCGGCTATTGAAGTCATCCCCGTATAGCTAGTTTTTGAGAGCTTCTCAGCCAGCCATCCAGTTACGGCTGCAACACCCACCACACGCACGCACACGACTTTGACAGCAAGCACTACAAGAGAACTACTGACTAGCTGGACTGGCTACGCTGCTACTAGTAACTTCATCGACAGGAGCATCAGGCAAGCCACTCAGCCAGGGGTTCGTCCATCCTCAAGCCTCACTCTGCAGGCTGGCCGGACTGGCCCTCGACTTGCCTCTGCCTCTGCCTCTGCCTCTGCCTCTGCCTCTAGTACCTCTCTCTGCCTCTCTCTATCTCTCTCTACCTTGGCTGCAGGTATCTCATGTATAGCTGTCCGACTATAGACCAGATAAAGAGGCCGACGGGACAGCCAGGACAGCACGATCTGGAGTCTGCATGCGAGACACCGTCGATAGGCGCCTGCAGCAGAGCTACCAGCCCAGCCTTGGGGGGGTCCGGCGTCCAGAGGTAGCGCCTTGTATATCGCTCATGATGTCATGGTCTCTCTTGTCTTTTGTCTGCAGTCCTCATCTTATCTTCATCGTCTTCGTCTTCGTCTACTGCCTCGTCGTAGAGTCCTATATCAGGAGTAGCTTCAGTAGCATCACCATCCCATCAGTCCTCTGTAGCATCACCATCCGTATCAGTATCAGCATAAGCATCTCCTTCGGTCCAGCGTCTGCCCGTTCTCAGCCCTCTGGGTAGCGCATCTTCGTCCCTCTGGAGCTGGGCCAGGCACGTTCCGGGATGATTGGCGCGGTCAGGAAGAGCCCGTTGGGCCATGCTGGGCCATGCAGCGGTACTTCTCTCGCCCACCAGAACTGTATGGCAGCAAGAAGTCACTCGCCATCGCCTCGCATCGACCCTTTTCCCGTCGTCTCGTCTCGTCTCGTCTCGTCTCCTCCAGCGGCCGTCGTCAGGATCGACCAGACTCGAAACACGTTGCGCAGGAAGCTCTCGTCTTTTGTCTTCTCGCCGCCGCCGCCGTCGTCGTCTTCTTCTTCGTCTTTATCAGCTTCTCTTCTCCATCTTCATCTTCTTCTTCGTCTTCACCTCCTCTTCGTCTTCCTGCTTATCCGCTGCTGCTCCCTCCTTGCTCCCTGTTTCTCCTTCTCCTTAATCCCTCCTCGCCCTGTCACAGCCAGCAGCAGCCAAACGTGACTTTCTTGGGGCTTTCCTGCTCTCAACTCTGCTTCTTCCTCTTCTTCTTCTTCTCAGCTTCTTCTTCTCGTGGCGGTGTCTCTCTTGTCTTCCTCTCCCTGTCCTCGCCAGCCAAAAAGAAAGTACTTAACCTCCCCTTCGACCTCCACTTCTTCCATCCTTCTTCTTCTTCTTCTCCTTCTCCTTCTTCTACCTCTTATATCTTCCTTCTATCCTCCTTCTATCCTCCTCGACTCCCACCAGCATGGCCGGCTTCGGCCTTCCTCGCCCGCTTCTTCCCCTCGCTTGATCTTCTTCTTCTTCTTCTTCTTCTTCTTCCTTTTTTTTTTTTTTTTGTTTCTTCTTCTCCTTCTTATTCCCCTTTTCCCGTGACCTCCCTTTTTGGGCTTTTTTTTTTTTTTTTCTTTAAAAAAAAAAAAAAAAAAAAGCGACGACGAGGAAGCAAAAGAAAAGAAAGAAGAAAAGAAAAAGCTTGAAAGACGAGAAGACGAAGACGCAGAAGACGCAGAAGCAGCAGAAGCAGCAGAAGACTCGCCGGTCCCCAGAGTGAACAACAAGGCGAACGCAAAAAACAAAGCAAGGCAAAAAAAGGTTGCTCTCGTATTCCGCAGTGAAAGTCCAGTCCAAAACGCCCGCCGGCATCGCCATCACCACCAACAACATCGTCACCAACAACATCACCAACAACAAACACCATATAAACCACCCCCAAGGCATTGAATAGACCGCTGGGAAAGACGCTCTAGAGAATACACAGCTGGTCGCCAATGTCCTCCCCATGTCAGCCTCCGCTTTTGCTTCCGACAACCGCGCCACGGAGCCCAGCAGCGCGTCTGCATCAGACCCTACTACTACTTCTTCCCTTCTAGCATCATCGTCATCGCCAGCAGCAGCGACAGCAACATCCACTTCAGCACCGCCAGCAACCTCCTCTGCTCCTGTGACGGCGCCCGAACCAGCTATCGATTCCCGTCTCTCGCCCTTCTCCGCTCCCTCAAAGTCGGTGCCTCCCTCGCCGCCCCAGACTCCCCTGATAAAGCCGTCGGCGGTGCCTCCGCTGCCAGACCACCACTCTCACCCGTCCCTCAAGCGCACCAACACCTGTCCCGGCCTGACGCCCACCTCTTCCTCTTCCTCGGTCGCTACCTTTGCAGCCAAGCCGTCCTCGGTTGCCCAGCAGCAGTACGGCTCCCAGTCTCCCCAGCTGACGGAGCGGGACTCCATCTTTGCTACTCACTATCTTCCCTCGGAGCCAGACAACGAACAGGAGCAGGACCACCAGGACGGGGCTGACGAGCAGCAACAGCAGCAGCAGCAGCAGCAGCAGGACGAGGACAGCCAGGGCACATACGACTTCCGTCCCCGCCAGCTGAACACCAGATATGTCAGTTCGCTCTCCTCGTCTCTCGGTTCGGCACGATGGCAGCCAGCTCCCTCGCCAGATCCAATGCCAACTCTAGATGACCGCATGACCCACCAACATCACCAACCACACCAGCAGCAACACCAGCAGTTTGCATTGCCCACCCGCTCTCGCACCGTAGCCGACTTCTCTTCCCTCTCAAACCACAATAACACCGGTGTAAACAACAATTCCGGCATTCCACTCACCTTTGACCGTCTCTCTCCGCGGCCATCGCCCGTCTTCCGCCCCCAGCCAGGCCCAGACAGAGGCCGAGGCCACCACTCCCAGGAACAGAGCCAGGGACAGGGCCAGGATCAGGAAGAATCGTCCTCTGGAACTGACACAATGGCCCTCCTCGCTTCCCGAGACCTTAGCTCCCACCTCCATAATCACCACCGCCACCCTCATCATATTCACCGTCATCCCCATCATAATCAGCATCACAACAACATCAACAACAACAACAACAACCTCATGCGTGGACGCACTTCTAGAGTTGAAAAGTCTATCGAAGCTAGCTTGGCCAACGTCGATCCTAGTGCCAATGTTCGCTCCCGCAAGTCAAGCCACTACCTTGGGCTCTTCAAGGAAAACACCGGCGAGCCAGAACGCAGGAAGAGCATTGCTCCAGATCTCGCTTCTCTCGACGAGCTCTCCGGCGTCGATGTGGGTGTGGGTGCAGGCGCCGCCCGGCCGGATATCACTTCAGACGAATCGCCAGCCGTCGTCCCCAAGGAGCTTCTAGACGAGATCCGGAGCCACCAGCAGCAGCATCGCCGCCAGCAGCAGCATCGCCGCCAGGATGGTGCTTCCCCCACTAATGGAGCTCAGCCAGGGCTACCAAGGTCCATTCCATCTCGTGACACTCGAATGCTCTATCCCGGTCACGCGCTCGAGGGCTTCTCTCCAGATTCAGACTTTGCTGCCGCCCGACCTGGCCTGGCCGAATCGGTGTTTGAGGACGATGACGAGGACAAAGAACGTATATCCTCTGCCCTCTACTTCCCGCATCAGCGCCCTCTCGAAGCTGCAGACAAGGATGCCGGTAACAAACCGCAGCCGGAACAGCCACTCTCCTCTTCCCCGGCCAACCTAAAGCCCTCCCTCAGCGAGACAAACCTGGTCGATATCTCCCTCTTCTCAAAGACTGAAAAGAGCCATTTCACCGGTGACCTGCGCAAAACCATCCCCGAGCCTATAGAGCCGCCCGTCTCTTCCTCTGACCCTCACACCGTCTCCGTACCTTCCGGCGCGGCCGCTGTCGTGGTCGAACCAGCCACCGACATCTCTGAGTCCGACTACCTCTCTGCCTCGGAAAGCTACACCTCCACCACTCACGACGAACCAGAGGACGACGATGACCTATCTTCCCACGATGAGGCGACTAGAACCACTCCCCGGGGCACCCCCAGGCCATCCTCTCGCCCCCAGATCAAGCATCCTCAGTCTCAACACATACGCTCGCCCACTACTCCCCTCGGTGCCGTCGAGCTGAAGCCCTACCGCCACCAGGTTGGCGGCCACACCACCGTCTTCCGCTTCTCCCGGCGTGCAGTATGCAAACAACTAAATAACAGAGAGAACCAGTTCTATGAACGTATCGAGAAGAGACATCCGGAAATGCTCGTCTTTCTCGCCAGGTATATCGGTGTTCTGAACGTGACTTTCTCCAAGGGATCGAAGAAGCCCAGCAAGACGGATAACAACAAGGATAACAACAAGGATGACAATGCTGCGGTCACATCAGAGCCTGCAGCAGCCAAGTCTACAACAACCGTTGATGCCCAAACCTCTGCTGTCACCTCTACCACGTCCACGTCTTCCCCGCCAAAGCGCACTGAGTCAGGCAAGACTAATAATGGCCAACGCATCTTCAGCCAGTCCCAAGTCACCGGGGTAATACCCAAGGTCATCCTGGAGAACAACCGCCACATCATCCCCTTTGACCTCTTCATGACCCCCCATTCGACCAAGTCCACCAGTGGCAGCGGACATGCCACACCCACCCAGTCTCACTGTGGCTCGCTCGAGGATGTCTCTGCCAATCTCACCTGCTCACCCAAGTCGACACCTGAACTCAATGGCGAGTCCGACAAGCCTGCAGCATCCATGACCTGGGGTGCCACCACCGTCAACACAAAGCTCCAGGAACAGGTTCTGCGAGAGGTCTTTACTCCTCCCACCATACACTCGCACCATCAACGTCGTCACCGTGGTCCAAGAAACATTCCCAAGCTACGATCTGGTGCCTCTTCTCTACGTAAGGATGGGAAACTCTTACCCTTGCATAGGGGGCGCAGCGAACTCACCGTCTCCGCAGCTGGTAATCCCGCTCTTTCATCTTCTGCTACTGCTTCAATGCAAGAGGATACAGCCACCCGAGTGTCTGGCCAGCGTCGTCGACGGAGACATTCTGGTTCTGGTCTCGAGAGGAAACGCAGCATGAGCACCGGTCCCGGCGATCTCATGTTCTACGAGGACGAAGGATACGGTGGAGACAAGGAGGATGAGATCTTTAAGATGGAAGATGATGTACGTCTGCCTGTCAAGTCTGATAGCATCCCTGCCAGTGGACGCGAGCAGGTTACCCTTCCTGTCTCCCTAGGGACATCAACCGGTGAACCCGTACGTCTACCCACCAACCCCAAGGAAGCTCAAACAACCACCACCAGCGAGGATCGTGTGCAATTCTTCCTGCTTCTCGAGGATCTCACTGCCGGAATGAACAAGCCCTGTGTTTTGGACCTGAAAATGGGGACCCGTCAATACGGCATCGACGCCGACGAGAAGAAAAAGAAGTCTCAACGCCGCAAGTGTCAGAGCACTACCTCTCAGCAACTCGGCGTTCGGCTCTGTGGCATGCAGGTCTGGAACGTCACCAAGCGCGAGTACCTCTTTGAAGACAAGTACTTTGGCCGCGACCTCTCATCTGGCCGCGAATTCCAAGATGCCCTCACTCGCTTCCTCTACGACGGCGCAGACTATAGTTCGGTCATCGGCAAAATACCCATCATTCTTGACAAGCTCTCCCAGCTCGAAAGCATGATTGTCCGTCTCCCCGGCTACCGCTTCTACGCCTCTTCCCTGCTCATCCTCTACGACGGGGACCGTGACCGCTCCTCCAACTCCCCCTCATCTCCCTCCAAGGACTCAAAATCCCACCGCACCATCTTCGAAACACACTCGGACTCCTCCCTTCCTAACCCCTCAAATCTCACGCTGAAAATCGTTGACTTTGCAAACTGCGTCACTGGCGAAGACGGCATCCCACCTTCATCCCGCTGCCCGCCACACAACCCCTCAGATATTGATAGAGGGTACCTCCGCGGCCTACGCACGCTACGCATGTACTTCCAGCGCATCCTACGCGAAGTCAGTGCTAGTGTCGGTGAAAACTATGTCGAGCGTGGAGAAGGCGAGGCACTCTCCGCGGCACCCTCCAGCGTTGTTGGAGCCGGCCGGGAAAGAGGAGAAGCATGGGCATGGGACGAAGCCCTGGGTGAGCTAGAGGAGGGGGAGATCAGTGTATAAAAAAACTGATATACACCGCATGCACTATATTTTCTCACCCAACACCACACTGCAAGATACCCTTACTTACCCTTATTTACCCCCCCAATCCCCGCTCTAGTTTTCCTTTTCTTTTTCTTTAGTCTTGTGCCTGTGCTTTTGTTTCCTTCTTCCTGCTTTCGTTTATTTCTTCCATCGGTATCGGCATGGTCCACGGCACGGAAACAGGCGCCGGCGCAATCGGGAGCGAGGGAACTGAATTGACCAACGACCCAACCAATTAAAGACGGATACGGCGTTATTTTACCTTCTTCACTTTGCATGTGTTTGTTATTCTTATTCCCCTTCCAGCTAGTTAAGCAATTGTTTTACTCTTACTTTTTATATTTATTTTTTATTTACTTTTTTTCCCCTTTCACATCCCGTTCTCATACTTTAAAATTCCTCCACCTTTCTCCTCCTTTTTTTCTTTCTTTTTTTTCAAGGCTTCGGGATATCTTGTTACGGGATGGATTGTCGGCCGCCAGTGGCTGCCATCGTTAGGCGAAACGGCGAGGCCAGGGATGGCCACGGATAACAAAAAAGAAAGGAAGAGGAAAAATAAAAAAAAGAAACAAAAAAGAGGATACATCCTGCATTGCTTACACTCATACACCCATCCACGTTGTTCGGCTTGTTCGTTTCGTTTGCTTGTCTTGTCTTGCCTTTGTTTATCCTGCGTTCTCACGAGGATGTTTGTCACTTTTATATCGTTGCTTCTTCTCGGTTGTTTCCAAGATTGATTCCTCACCTTACTTATTACTTACTTTACACCTTTTTTTCACTTTATGGACGGGAGATGGAGTTTCCGGTGTCCCTTCGGGGTCGTCTCTGCCTTGTCTTATCTATTTACTTGCTCGTTGCTTGTCTGTTTGCTTGCTTGCTTGTTTGTTCGGCGCTCGTTTTCCGGCTTCCTAATCTATGACTTTTATTCAATTATCTATTGATTAGCTTCGGGACTGACGATTTTCTTCTTCTCATTCTCTTTCTCTTATTCTTTTCTCCTACTGTATTTGACGTATCGGCTATCTCCTTTACTGGGTTTCCTTCTTCCTCTCTCACTGGGATGAATGATTTATGACAATGGGGTCGGATTGGTAGGCAAAAAAGGTCGGCTATCAAAATATTCCTTGATTTACTACTGCGTATATCGTAGACAATATCACGCTTCACATCGTCGTGGCCTCCCTCGGGTTGCTTTTGCTTTGCTTTGCTTTTGCATAAGACAATTAGGGAAGCTGAATGGTAACGTTGATAAACTGATCAGTTCAAAATTACTCCTTGCTTGCCTAACAGTTCCCTAATGTATGCGTATGTATGCACCCGTACCCATTTCATTAAGCCAGCTATCCAAATGGAATATCCTCGCTTGCACTCGAGGGAGGAAGAAAGAAGAACAAGAAGCAGGACAAAAAGGCCAGAAATAATATAGTAAAACAAAATGTTGAAATCGAATAGAAGAAGAAAAAGCAAAGCAAAGCAACGCCGCGCCATGTCGATGTCAACATCCCTCGCCTGTGCCAAAGGCATCCCGAAGAAATGAAATAAAAAAAAGGGAAAAAAAAAAGGAAAAGGAAACCCCTTATACTCTCCCGTTGCCTTTCTCCCTTGCCTTTTCCTTCTTCCTCAATACTCCCAGCTGTTCCAGTCGATTCCATACCCAGTCCTTTTTCACCCTCACTGCGCCTTCGTGGGCATGGACATGTGTATCTCCAGGACCGACATGTCCGCCGCCGTCATCATCATTAATTTCGTTGTCATCCGGCGAACTGCACTGCGGCAGACCGTCGAGATACGTTAGTCGTCCTGACGTAGCATTCTGGATCATCAGTTCTATCACTCGTCGCCGGAGCCGGGTAGGCTCGTCGAGGTGTGCCTGGTACTTCGCATCTGCGAATGGATCCGCGAACGGGACGGTATACGGGTCATCCACCTCCTTTTCATTGTTTTCCGCTTCGTGTTGTTCCTCGTGAGCGTCAAGGGGAGGGTAATCAATGTAGTTGTTAGAGTGGTATGAAGGGTGTCGGGCAATGTCCTTTCCTCCTCCGATGTATGGAAGAGACCGGTTAAAGACGTCATCATCGTCCGCTTTGTGTTTGATAAGGTCCCGCTGGGTATTATTCCCTGGGTATCCTTGCTGTGGCTTCCCACTTCCTGATACTGGTGGTGGGTAGAATCCAACGGTTATCGGGTTTCCTCGCAGGTCGATTCTGGTCAAGGAACCGTGGGCTCCACCAATTTCAGCCAGGACCTTGCACATCCGTCGCAGTCGTGCGATGCGGTTGCCTACCAAGGTCAACCGGTTCAGTCGTTTTATGCCGCGTAGCCCATTGATATCCGGTAACGCATTAAAATTCAGATTAAGTGTCTTTAGGTTAGAAAATGTTTCTCCAAATTGCTCAGGCAAAGCCTCAAGCGTGCAGGAGGCCAGGTCCAAAAGTTGCAAGCTTAGAATGGGAGTATCTGGCCTGAGCGTGTCTGCCGAAAGGAAGTTCGATGAAAGGAATAATTTGCGGATTGAAGACACCTTACCCAGATTGAGATTTACTGGTATAGGTCCAGCATATCTAGTAGAGCCGCTGGGGTCATTGGGCGGTATACTTTGCTCTCGCATAGAGAGGGTGTCGAGGAATCGACAGTCCTCAAGCTTCTCTATCGTGCTGAGATGATTGCAGTCGACATATAGTACACGTAATGCAGGGAAAACCGACAAATCAAGCTGGCCGAGACGGTTCCCGGACAGTTTGAGGATGTCTAGACGCCGAAGAGGTCGACGTACCGCGAACTCTTGCATCTGGTTTTTTCGAAGATCAATGGTCTCGATCCCATGTAGGGCATCAAGATTCTGTATGGTATGAATGTCATTACCACTCAGGTCCAGTTTACTCAGTCGGATGCTATCTAATGTTAGTCATATGTTCTAATATTTCAATCATGAGCGTACTTACAGATCAGCATGCTTAAAGTCCACGGAGGTCAGTTGATTATTTGAGACTTTAAGCGTTAACAGGCCATCTAACCCAAAGATACCCTTGATGCAGGTAAGCTTATTATTGCTCGCATTCAGACTCCGAAGGTGATATAAATTAGAGAGACCATCAAGATTGTCCAAGTCGTTACCGGATATATCGAGATACTGAAGATTCGACAGATGGCTCCATGAAGTCAGGCTAGAAAGGCAGTTATATGGCGAGTCAAGGCTTCGCACTGTTGCCGGGATACCGTTCAGGTGAGCAAGCTTGTTCTCCCCTACATCCAACTCCTGGAGCTGAGGACAATACTTGTCAAGCTGGTGGAGGGTTAAAAGCCTCTTCCCCCTAAGGACCAGCCGACGCATCTGTTCCCAGTATGCCTCATATGGCTCTGCGTCTGTAATGTGTTGCACAATGTCCTCAGCGGCCAGTGCTAGTTTCCCATGTAGTTGTCGTAGTGCGTGTGGGTTAGCTCGTTTGGCAATATAACTGCGCTCGCCTCTCATGGACTCATCAACCTGATTGACTGTGAACTCTGACAGAGGGCTCATGTGGAAACTGTAGTTGCTCGAACCCAGATTGGGTGGAGCAATCATAACTGACCGATCAACATCTGCTACCGATGGTATAACAGAGAGATCGTTGTTCTGCTCTTCACCCTGGTCATCAATTGACTCTTCTGTGCCTTCCTGTATGCACGATAGTTCAAAACAATCTTGTTCCGGTAATGGAATATCATGCGGTGGAACAGCTCCCAGTGGACTTTGAGGTGCGGCATCTGATATCCACTCGCGAGCTTCTTGGGTATGCTCGGAACATAATTCATCTTCACCCTGGTATGCAACTCCAGAAACCAATGGAGTGGAAAATGTGATTGTGCCAGATCGTGTACGGGTGTTTGGCTCATGCAACGGCGCACTGTAGACGTGTGGTTGTTGTTCGGCTTGCTCCTCTTGTTCCAGAACCTGAGGCTTTTCGAGGCTTATTTTATGGTTTTGGAACTCTTCTGATCCCCAGGAAGTAGCTCTGGTGCCTGGTTTGGGAACACTAACCGTAAATCGAGTGTATTTAGACTGTACAGAGCTTGACTCAGACATCGGATTCTGGGCACTCTCTCGAGTCTGTGGGCGAGGATTGTGCTCAGTCTGAAAAGGGGCCTTCTTCTCGGGCTCTGGTGGGAGAGTCTCCTCAGGCAGTGGCAGTGCAGGCCCAGAACCGAACGCAGTCCCCGCTGGCATTAAACCGCGAGCGAGAGCAAGTTCTTTCAGCTCATCGACACTAAGATCAGATATATCTTTGAAAGGGTCATCTTCGCTGACAGTTTGGGAACGATTATGAGCATCTGGATCAGACCTGGCTGTGTTCTTTACCCAACATTGCGTATTTCGATCAAATATCATTTTTCCAATATTTTCTGGAATCAAATGGGAAACTCGATCCGAAGATATGACCCCCTTTGCACCAGAGCTATTGGCAGAACCCTGCGAAAAACCAGTCGGGAGGCTTGTTGCTGACTTTTGGCTCTTGACTGATTCTTCTGACCGAAGTACTAGCTCGCCCTGCTGCCCATCGTGACGGACGTTGGGCCTTATCCGGATATTCTCAGGGCTGCTTTCCACAGTATCGTCAAAGTATCCAGCATCTCGAAGGGGTGACTGATTTGGATGCAGCAGACCATTTTGTTGTCTGAATTTTAACGTTCCAACGGAAGCACCCATTCCAACATGGAACTCGTCTTTCTCTTCGAATTTCTTCAAGTGGCTGATGATTCTTGGGTTTGGCGGAGGTACTTCTCTCTGTTTTCTTAAATCAACGCCGTCACGACTGGGAGGCCGTGAGAACTGTTCTTCGCTGGAGTCGTCACTATATAGAGCGGAATCATCCTCATAGATGGTTTGATAACCCTCATTTCGCCGGGTAGAACCGCTTATTGGCCCTCCCTGGGCCCTGATATGGTCCATCACTTTTGATGCTTCATTATAGTATTCCTGGGTGGTAATCGAGCCTTTCCTGGGGTGTTCAATGTGGAAAACAAAGCTAGCACCGGGAAATGCCGCTGTTTCCTGCTTGTCAGGGCCTGCAAACAGGGACTGGCCGTTCGTTGTGATAGGTCGGAAACTAGTTGGCGTCGGGGCAGCTGGCCTTGAGTAAGACGGAAGACGTTGTTGACTTCCATCCATATCTTCGGCGAGGGAATGGTTAGAGAAAGGCCCCGTAGAATCAAGTATTGACTCGTCCCAAACCTGATCTTGGCCTGGGAGAACTTGCAATGTTCTCCTTCTTTTTGAGACTGTGATTTTCGACGACCGTTTCAGGCTCCTTTTAGCTTCTGTTTTGGACAGGGGTGGTAGCTGTTTCTCGTATGCTTGGTGTGGACTGCTATTTTCTTTATCCCGTGGTGAGCTGGGGACGTGAAGTAAATTCCGAGGTTGTTTATTATTATCCATTCCCAGGTGTGTTGTATGGCTTGACCTGGAAATATTGGCTCTAGATGACAGCTTGGGCAGCCCATCTGGACTCATATCCTCGCGATCCGCGTCGAGATGACTACCATCGTCCGCGCCTGAGGCGTTGGCAGCCTCGAACTGGCTCATCCTGCGTAGGAGCTTGTTGCTTGTGTAGGTATCATGGTTTCCAAAGAGCTTCAAAGGGCTTCCTGATGACGAGGGTCTCGGTTTTGAGCTATCCTCCGCTTGCTGTTCTGGGGGAGAGTGAAGGCGTATTGATGGCGGTGTTTGCGGTGTCTGTGGTACAGGAGGTATCGGGACTCCCTCCTCGAGTATCGAGCTTTGAGGGTGCGGTGGGCGTGACGACGCGCTAACTGTCCGTATGCGAATGGAGTCGCTGTCCGAATAGGCTGCTTGACGAGAAGTGTTTAATACGTCGCCCGGTGACGTGCAGTCCTGTGTGCCCATAGATAAACCCTCTGGTAGTGATATAGATGTAAGGTTCTCGGAGTCGGCATCGAGGCTATCGTCCTGCAGGCGGCTGTCACTGCAAGTAGCCATGTTCTCCAATCGCGTCGGACTCCGGCTCGACTGGTTGCGTTTCGGCAGTGAGATGTAGCTGGCCTCGTTATCCCGTATGACACTAGCGCTGGCATGGCTGCTGGAGCTGAGTCTCGAGTTGAATTCGATGCTCAGGGAGGAGAGGTGTTCTCGCAGGGGTTCGATGCCTTCGGCCTGGTCCTTGTGCGGCGTGTAGGGCCTACCATCACCTCCAATCATGACCTCTGACATATGTTCCATCCACGATGTGTCGTTTCCTCCATGGGAATCACGAAAAGGCCCTCGGCGGCTCCTCTGGCTCCTCTGGCTCCTCTGGCTTCGCTGGCTCCGTTGACTCCGTTGACTCCATAGGCTCCGTTGGCTCCGTTGGCTCCTCTGCGTGCCATTTGTTCTCTGGCTGTGGAACGGTTCGCGGGCAGATGATACGCGGTCCTGGCGAGCGGCCGCATCAGCAGCCACAGGGACCGAGAGATGGGACTGAAACAGCGACTCTGAGAACGATGGCGGCCTGAAGACGGTCTCCAGCCCCATTGGGCCGAAAAGGTCGCCCGCCTCGCCCAGCGCGCGCTCGCCTCTGATGATTCTCCTCTTCCACTCTGGAGTGGTGTTGCCGCCTCCCTCACGCCGTGATTTGATCTGCATCGTCCCATCGCCATCGCCATTGCCATCGCCCATACTGTTCACCGTGGAGGTCTGTCCCGAGTAGTGGTAACTGTGGGGTTGGTTGCTGGCGCTGGAGCTGTCGCGATAAGGCCGTGGAGAGGGTGTGGGCGAGGTGTTGGCGTCGACCTCGTCGCAATCCGCCGGAAGGACAGGTGAATTGGTCGCAGAGACAGCCTGCTGCGAGTCCCAGTCCTCGTCGAGGCCATCTAGCCACGGTTGCGCCATATTTGGTTGCTCGGCTGGCTGGCTGGCTGGCTGTGCGGTGGTCGTCGACTCGCTAGACTTGGAGATGTTCGGGCAACGCGCTTCTTCCCCCTGAGAGCGAAGTCATATCAATACGGGAAATTAGGATCCGTCACTCCAGCGAAAAAAGACTCCGCAACGAAGAGAAAAATACGCCAAAAAAAAATAAAAAATAAAGTAGAATAAAGCGAGAGTAACGATAGAACGGTAAAAAAGAAGAGGACCACCCCAGAGCGACCAAAAGCGAAGAAGGTGTAAATTTGCTGTGATGATAGTTAATAATGGAAAACAAGATAAATAAACAAGCGAGGATGGACAAGCGTTTATCAGCCACAGCTTCGCTGGCGGTCGTTTTTCCTTGGTTGTTTTTCCCTTAGGCGAAACCTGGGCCTGCAGATCGCGATTGTTCTCCCTTCCTTGCTTTTTCCTGTTGCTGCCTCTTTTTGCTCCTCGTCGCTCTCTCCCTTGCTCAGCTTTGCTCGCTTTCTTATGCTCGCATTTCTATTCGACCGTAAAAATAACACATAAATATTATTAATAATAAAATAACAAAAATAAAAAAAATAATATTGAGATATAAACACACTTCCTAAAACAGTTAGTTCCAAGCTTAGTCATGTCACGTGTGTTCTATTTTTGTCGCTTTTTTTATGCTTAAAATTTGGTTTATTTTTTTTATTTTGACGACATGAAAAGCTTTTTGCGACGACGAGAAAGAATTGGCAGACAAGAAAGACAGATACAGGCAGAGAGAGACGAGTTGCCGCGTGTTTGTGCGGTGTTGTTGGTGCTGTTCCTGAAGCTGTTTAGCAAGTAAGTCGAAGATCTCGGCTCTGTGGCGCTGGAAGTTCTGTCGGCCCGCTGCCGCAGGTTGACCGGGCGGCCAAGCGGTTTGGTGGTGGTGTGGTTGCTCCAAGACTAACACTTTGAAACTGGGCTTTTGGAGTCCGTCAGCCTAGGGTCTTGCACACGCCCGGTGCGGTTTGTCGCTTGCTTAGTATTTTAGCACAGGAGAGTGCTTCGGCAGCTTTTGAGTTGCTCTGGGATAGCCGCCGGGGCTTATTCGAAGCAAGGCAACAGCTGCAGCAACTAGGCAGCCATAGCCTTTTTCCTTCCTCCTTGCGCGTTTAGAGCATTCCCTGTGACCGTTGAAACCAGCCAAATCACCAGCTGTTGCCTTTCGTGGCATATCCTACCTTCGCCATAACGGGTGCTTTAGGCTAATTATATATCCTTTGAGCCCGCCCGTTGTGTGGTCTTCCGCAAATGCTATCCCAACTGTACACGGTGCTGCGTCTGTTGCTCAATGACCAGCCTGTACTTCGAGGGCACCTAATATCGAACTCCTCCTTTATCGGCTCAAAATAATGCCCATCAAATTCCCGGACTCCTTCTTATCATCGCTATCGTTTGACCCGTTATCCTCTGCCTCATCGGACAGCGAGAGTGAGAAGGACGAAGCCGCACGGGCTGCAAAGAGAAGGAGAATCGAACAAGTGGCACGAGATTACTTGCAGGGACATCCGCCGTTCATTTCAACGGCTACACTCCTTGGACCATTCGACGATGGTTGGGTCAATCCCTGGCGGAAGGTACACAACCCACGGTCTGTGTCTTTACCTCACAGCACACAACAACATACTTCGCGGCCATGTGTGATACAAGCAGAGAAGCCTTCCGACCCACAAGCGGGAACGCTTCAGGAAACCCCAAACCTAGTTTTTGGAACTGATTTATATCAGAAGAGCAACCATGTGGGCGAATCCCAGTCTCGGCGTGTGAGCACGAACCCGGAAAGTCGAAGTCGAGCCAGTTCAAGACAGTCTTCGAAATCAAGGTCAGCAGCTGCATCGGATGTTTGGTCGAAGAGAGACAAGTCACGACTGCACCTCGGGCTAGACGAGACACCAAAGTCTCCCAGCCCGTCGCCATCGGTCAGATTAAGCAGCTCTCGCGTGTCGAAGCGCCCCTCCGAGAGGTCACACAGGAGCTCGTCGTCTCCCTGCCGTGCAGGGGCACCCGCCAGTCAGGTCACGTACTATCGAACTATCAACTTCACAGCAATCAATGCATCTGCCCCCGCCGCTCGCCAACCGATTGCCACTACTACTCACGATCCCACTTCCCAGAACAAGCAAGCAACCTTTCTCCAACATAATCACAGTGGAGGTAGCTCGGCTGAGTCAGACAAACTGCGGGTGCTGCACAAGTCCAGTCTAGAGGAGTCTATTCGTGCATCAAAAGGTCCAAGCACTGCAGACAGTCCTTCCAGGGCTATCCCTACTCTCGAGCCTGTGCTATGCAACGAGAACCAGCATCAAGCAGATATACCCGCACCAACTGCAAGCAATAGTCTCGACGCCACAAACAACTCATCACTCAAACATGCAGCTGCTTCAGGAAAGAAGCCCGAACCCTTGCAGGAGAACAAGGCGATCGTTAACGAACGCCAGAAGCCGCCTTCAATTACGTGTAACACTTCCGTCCCTCCTTTGAGCCTGAGAGAAAGTGAGGCACGAAAGACGGGCTCGACTCTCCCAGAGCAGGACTCGGAAACGATACCAGCTGCTCAGGTAGTTCCACCCCTCTTCACTCCACCACAGCTCACTCCATTTACCTCTGCGGACCTGCTCCAACTACCGTTCCATCAAAGCAACGAATCCGCGGCGGGAGACAGCCGCCCGCCGGATAATAAAGAGAACAAAACTAGCACTTCACAAGCTTCGGTTCCGACTACGCAGGAGCCAGGAACGAATAATAATAACGCGTGTCCGCCGCCCCTGAAAGGAGCTCAGCAGCGTCCCACCAACCAGCTTCGAAGAGCTGCATCGAGCAGTTCGTTGCAGAAGGTCATCAAGCCATTCTATTCTTTAACTGGCAGCCTTCGGGCGAGAGGTGCAAAATCAAAACCAAGTACTCCTGTGTCAAAGAATGCCCGCTTTCACGACGAGAGGACGGATGTCGATGATCAAGCGAGTGAACACGAAGGGAAGCACAAGCAGACCGCTCCGGGACCCGACAGATTAGCACTGTCTGCATCCTGCCCTCCTGGTCCACGGCCTCAGCAGCAGATCAACGGCCCCTCACAGCTTCCCACCGGGGCCCCTCCTGGGAGCTCTCTGGCGGGGGAGCGGCCCTCCGCCACCTACTCCTCGGGAGCACCATTGTCGCTTGCAATGGCCATGAGCGGGCTTACAGACCTTTCGACTCAGCCAGACGGCCAAGGCCTGCTCGTTTTGCAAGAGAACAACTTCGACCTGACAGGAGCGATCGAAGATGCTGAGAGCTTCCTCCAAAGCTGGGATATTGAGCGGGACCGACAGCTTCTGCGAGATAACACCGCAACAGCCAATAATAATGGACTGCAACAGCCCACTCCCAAGGTTTAGGCACGAGCGAAGATCAAGATGTGTTGGTCCATACATACAGACATATAAGTACATCCATACTTATGTGCTATATAACCCTGTTTCTTTTTGGTTCTTGCATCGTTCGCTCGCCTTTTTTAATTTCATTTTTTTTCTTTTCTTGCTTTCTAGACTTTTTTTTTGATATATGTTTCATGCATCATCAATTGTCAGCATTAACAACATTTACATCAGCAACAACCGCCCACATCAGCCAGCATCAGCATAGCATAAGCATCAGCCTAGACATTGGTAATATAATATGATACCCCGGCCTCGCCTTTTCTCCATCGCTTCTGCTTTTCCTTGGTGCGTTCTTTTTTGGCAAGATGTAGAATTAACTTCCTGGCGGCGGAGTGAAACTCCACCGCCCACAGCCAGTGCGAGCTGGGAGCAGCAGAGCAGCAGCTCCATCTCGGCCGCCCATGATGTCACTCTCGCCTCGGATGCGCCGGTCGAATATCCGCCGGCCCTGCACTGCTACGTGTCGCAGCGTGGAACTTGCCATAGTTACAGTTCGCTTGGCGGGGAGAAGGGCAGAAGGAGGGAGGCAGCGATGGAGCGATGGAGGGATGGAGGGGCAGGCAGCTCCGGCTGGCCTGATAGTAGCAGTAGAAATGCGTATATATAAAAAACACATCCCCCCCCCTCTATAGAAGTTACCACGGTATACTCCTCTGCTCTTCTCGAATAACCAATTCGTTGCCATATCCCTTCTCTCTCCCATTCAAATTCAATTCAGCCAATTCCAGCCCGCCATCATGCCTATCCCAGTTCCAAAGGCCGACAGTCTCATGGACATGTTCAGCCTCAAGGGCAAGGTCGTCGTCGTCACCGGCGCCTCTGGTCCCCGCGGCATGGGCATTGAGGCCGCCCGAGGCTGTGCTGAGATGGGAGCCGACATTGCTCTCACCTACTCCTCTCGCCCCCAGGGTGGTGAGCAGAACGCCAAAGAGCTCATGGAGAAGTACGGCGTCAAGGCCAAGGCATACAAGTGCAACGTCGGCGACTGGAACGACGTCGACAACTTCGTCAAGCAGGTCATCAAGGACTTTGGCAAGATCGATGCCTTCATTGCCAACGCCGGCCGCACCGCGGACAGCGGCATCCTCGAGGGCTCCGTCGAGTCCTGGAACGAGGTCATCCAGACCGATCTCAACGGCACATTCCACTGTGCAAAGGCCGTAGGCGCCCACTTCAAGGAGCGCGGCACCGGCAGCTTCGTCATCACCTCCTCCATGTCCGGCCACATCGCCAACTTCCCCCAGGAGCAGACCTCCTACAACGTCGCCAAAGCCGGCTGCATCCACATGGCCCGCTCCCTGGCCAACGAATGGCGCGACTTTGCCCGTGTCAACAGCATCTCGCCCGGCTACATCGACACCGGCCTCTCTGACTTCGTCGACAAGAAGGTCCAGGACCTGTGGCTCTCCATGATCCCCATGGGCCGCAACGGAGACGCAAAGGAGCTCAAGGGAGCCTATGTCTACCTCTGCAGCGACGCCAGCACGTACACCACCGGTGCTGACTTGATCATCGACGGAGGATACGTCTGCCGATAAACGTTTTAGCTTGTCTTCCGCGCAACGCTATATCTTATGAGCCTGCTACATCATTTTGATAGCGGCCGTCGCTTGGGAGAGACGCCCGAGTGCAGAAGCGTCACCAGAAATGTACCTAGTTCCTTCGTCGACGCGGAGTAGATAGTGAAATACATATCTCGTGCGCTTATTCGTAGTCTTCTTCGTCCATCTTGGTCCATCTTGCTGTAGTTGTGCTGTTATCCTGTAGTTGATATCCATTAGCTAGTAGTAGTAGTAGTAGTAGTAGTAGTAGTAGTAGTAGTAGTATGACCTCACAGGCGGCAACCTCGCATTCCTCCGCAAAACCTCCCAACCACCACAAACTCCCGCTCGATGGCGCAGACAGAGCGGACATGGCGCTGACCTCGGTGCGTACAGCAGTGGTTTGGCCCTTGACCATGCTGCCAGAAGCTAACAGCAGCTGTTTCTCTCGTTTAGTGGAAGACCTTCGACTTTTTCGACGTCTCGCAGGTGGACTTTGTCGACAGCGAAGGCAGCTCCGTCTTCACCGTATGCGCACTCCCTATACCGATACGATATCTAACGCCGTCTATCTACCTGAACTGAGCCTCTGCTAACTATGACCCGCGTGGTATATACTATAGAACGATGTAAGCTGCGTCTGCACCGGGTCAGATAACCTCTTCGTCGGCACTACCAACGGCACCGTCCACATCCTCTCCCGGCAATACAAAGTCGTCCGCTCGTTTCGGGCATACGATGGCGCCTCGGTCACGCATATGAGACAGGTCCCCTCGACCTCTTATCTGGTCACAATCAGCGAGGATCTGTCCAACGAGCCCGTCCTGAAGGTATGGGCTCTTAACGAGACCGAGAAGAAGACTGGGGGGCCCCGTTGTCGGTCCACGAAATCAGTTCAAAACAAGCTAAGACAGTTCCCGGTATGATGAGTGACTACTCTATACACTCCGAGAGGAAGATAGACGACTTATATTTACTCTAGATATCTGCATTGGCGGTCCTTGATGACCTCTGGCAAGTTGCTGTCGGCTTTGCCAATGGCTCCGTCACTCTCATCAGAGGCGACCTCATACACGACCGCGGAGCCGAACAACGCATAGTATTCGAGTCGGAAGAACCTATAACAGGGCTCGAAATACATCGATCTGGTCCCGCGACTCTGTTCATCGCTACTACTAGCCGTATACTCTCACTAGTCATCGGAGGAAAGGGGGATGGAAAGCCAGCGCGTGCCCTCGAAGACTTGGGATGCGGAGTTGGTTGCATGACTTTCGACCAGGATACCGGTGACATTCTCGTGGCCAGAGAAGACGCAATATATACATATGGCCGCAGGGGACGGGGGCCGAGCTTTGCCTTTGACAGCCCCAAAACCTCGGTCAACGTTTTCAAAGACTATATTGCCCTGGTTTGCCCGCCTAGAGCTGCCCTGTCAAGGGCAGAAACTGTCAGCAGATTTGGAACCAGCCAAGTTGATGACATCTTCAATACTTCCACCTTCACTCTCCTGGAGTCGGACCTGAGATTCATCGCACATTCCGAGTCTCTTTCTAATAGTGTGAAATTCATCTTTATGGAATGGGGTGATTTATTCATTGTCACTGTTGACGGCAAGGTACGGTTACACATTCCCTCGCCAAAATTGATTCAAAAGGCTTGATCTAATCTTCTTGTAGGTGAACCGGTATCATGAAAAGCCGCTCCAGCAAAAACTTGAAATATTGTACCAGAGGAATCTATATATATTGGCAATTAACCTGGCGCAAAAGTCGGGCGTTGACAGACTACAACAAAATGTCATATTTAGAAAGTATGGCGATTTCTTGTATCAAAAGGGGGATTATGATACCGCCATGCAGCAGTATCTGCGGGCCATTGACAATACTGAGCCTTCCCATGTTATTCGAAAGGTAGGCTTGTCCTTATTTTCTCATCTAACCCCTTATAGTGTTGCCATCTAATGACTTTGTAGTTCCTTGACACTCAACGAATTCATAACCTGATTGACTATCTGGAAGAGTTACATGACCACGACAAGGCAACAGCCGACCACACAACGTTACTTTTAAACTGTTATGCCAAGCTAAAGGATACTGAAAAGCTGGACTCTTTTATCATGGCACCTGGAGAATTGAAGTTTGACCTGGAAACCGCTATAGCCATGTGCCGTCAGGGTGGCTATTTTGAACAAGCAGCATACTTGGCTACCAAGCATGGCGAAAGTGACATGGTGGTTGACATCCTGATCGAAGACTCGAAGAAATATTCTGAAGCCCTTAAATATACTTGGAGCCTTGAGCCAGAACTTGTAGGGCTATGTCAAATTGTGTCCCCTGTAATGTCCAAAAGTTTCATACTGACCGCTGCTTTAATAGGCCTATCCAAATTTGATGAAATATGCCCGTGTACTGCTTGAGCATTGTCCGGAATCAACAACACAGCTCTTTATTGATTATTATTCCGGGAGATACAAGCCTCGAAAGGAAGAAGAACAATCTCCTGAAGTCAAACCACAAGCTACAGGTGGCGCTGTTCAGAATATTGCATCATATATCCCTCTGCCATACATAGGAGGCTCTAAGCAAGACAATAAACAAAGCAATGGGGCCGATCCTCAGGCAACGGTAGAGCCCGAAGCTACAAGTGAAGAATCTTCGTCAAATTATGAAATTCCAAAACCCAGAACTGCCTTTTCCTCCTTTGTCGATCATCCCGATCAATTCATTACCTTTCTAGAGAAACTTCTTGAGCTAGATGGGCTGAAGGAAGAGGACAAGGTCGACTTGTACACTACCTTGTTTGAGATGTATCTGGATACAGCAAATCGCAAGAAGTCATCTTCAGAAAAGCAAGAATGGGAATCAAAGGCAAAGAGCTTGATACAGGGCAAAAACGTAAGTGTCATACGATAATATGCTCCCTTGTCGGTACACATATTGACTGTTGTGTAGATTCCCGTATCTGCGTCCAATGTTCTGCTTCTATCAGACCTGTCAAATTTCCATGAGGGAAAAACCTTGGTCCGGGAAAAGGAAGGTCTCAGAGCAGATATTCTGCGATCATATATATCAGCCAAGGATACCCAAGGCGTGATAAAGGCTCTCAAGAAATACGGTCCGGAAGAGCCACAGCTATATATCGATGCTTTGACATACTTTGCATCTAGTCCAAAAACCCTCGAAGAAGCTGGCGGCGAAATGGATGCGGTCCTTCAAAAGATTGATAAGGACGGGTTGATGGCTCCCTTGCAAGTGATACAGGCATTCAGCAATAATTCTGTGGTCACTATGGGTATGATCAATAAATATCTCAGTGATAATATCGAGAGGGAAAGAAAAGAGATCTCCAATGTTAGCCCCCATCTTTTCCCCCTTTTGAGAATTCTCAGCACTAACTAGATGCCTCGCAGAACCGCCGCTTGATAGCCAGCTATTCAAAAGAAACGGAGTCCAGAAAGCAGCAGATGGAAGAGCTCGGTTCCAAACCGACTGTCTTTCAGGCACGTCGTTGCTCGTCCTGTGGTGGCAACCTTGATCTTCCCACCGTTCATTTTCTTTGCAAGCATTCCTTCCACCAACGGTGCCTCAATAAGGTTGATGAAGATGCAGAATGTCCCGTCTGCGCGCCGCATAACTCAACGCTCAAGGCAATACGTGAGAGACAGGTCAAAGCAGCTAGCCAGCATGAGCTGTTCCACTCTGAGTTACAGCGTAGTAAGGACCGGTTCGGGCTTATCAGCGAGTTCTTTGGCAGAGGTGTGATGACGCCGAACAATACTGAATGATATAGATCATAGAATTTTTAACCATCGTTCGGGGTTATTGCCGCACTATACTTGATCTCCGTTATGCTACTATCCCTGCCATTTTGTCTTTAGTTTTGACAGGCGAGGGGCAAATGATGAGATGGACTCTTCGTCGCCGGCAGCCACAGCTTAACTGGCAAGGGGCGATATAACTATAGGATTGAAATACCGTAATATTACGGTAACGTCAGATATATAAGTCCACCAGGTGGTTCCATGTAATGATACCTTGTAGAATGATCGATATTAATTAATAATGATATTACAAGCTTGCTTCAATCGCCAGAGATACCTAATAGTACTGCCTACAGACAAATATCTTTAAGAAAAAAGAATGCTTAGGTACCTGGGTAAATAAATTACGCAAAGGAAGCTTAGTAAGTACAGCCTCTTTTATTATCCAATAATCTCTCTTAATTTACATAGTAATAATAATATAATTATGTAATATTTACCATGATAGTCCATTCATGGTAACGTCATCGACGTCCTCAACGCGTCTTTGGAGCAGAGCATAGAAAATATATTGAAGACAACACGCTATCATTGTCCTATCTATCAGAAGCAATTCTCTACGTGTTTGTATTTTGCGCTGATGGCCCATTTAGTCTGCAGTAATCACGTCATCAACTTTTTGTCCTCTTTGGGCAAGGACGGCCTTCTCAAAATAAAAAGGACATCCTCACCCACATTTCCAATGAGCAAAGACATCTATCTCTTTCGGTTGTTACAAGCTAGGGAAAAAGTCTCAAAATATTCCCCCCTCGCTATCCATGAGCTAGGCGCTTCCGCATCCACAGATCGTTCTATAGCCAGTTATCTGTTCTGTTTGACAAAATGGTCGGTGTGACCCGCAAACCGGAAGGGTCAGAGGATTCTGGTTACGGCAGTGGTAAGTATTCGCCCACATCTCAATATTTAATAACTCGGCTGACGGACTTTTAGTGTCTTCGGCGGGCTCCCAGATATCGATAGAGCGCTGGGTAGCCGGTAAAGACAAGTTTCGAGTCTCTGCCGATGGCCAAATCCCCCTTCTTTGGCGTTCCAAATCACTTCCAGTCAGCGTTGAGGTAAAGGATGCATATAACAGCCTTGTGTCACCACAAATACCGGCCATACTGGCTAGATATGAGCTCTCCTTTGTTGGAGAGAGACTTCATCGCCTTCAACCCTTAAATGGGGCCTATGAAACCAGGGATGTGATAGAGATTTCAACGCGGGACGAGAGACCGGGCAGAGCGTGGCGAGACGCGGTTAATGAAGTGCTCGCTTTAGTCAGAGAGAATATTCCCGATTCACAATCGATACAAATACTGTTGGTGAACACCGATAGAATGTATGACGATGTTTCCAGTGCTCTACCCAATGACCCGTCGATCGTTGGGCCCCTGGAGCAAGTCAAAAGTAGGATTGTGGAAGAGGTTGAGATCTCTATGAGTGACCTGAGGCCATCTATTGCATTCCACATGCGACGTCGACGAAATGACTTTCGTGCACCAAGGAAACCAACGGTTATTATCTTCTGCCATCCTCACTCAGTGTGTGACTTCCCAGCTGTCGAGGAGAAGATTCTCAATATTTTAAACGAGCTAGATATCGCAGTGTTTCTAGAGATTCTGCCTGGAAAGCTAGTGCTTACAAATCCAGGGTTCATTCTGAGGCGAATGCGCATTTCCCCAGAAGAGCTACCAGAGCACCCAGTAAATGGAAGCTCAATCGGTGTGAAAGGGAGGGGAGATTCGGCTGGGACATTGGGAGGTTGGCTAATACTCAACCTCCCCCGAGAGAAGCGGCAAATAAAATGCGCCCTAACATGCTATCACGTTGTCCGCAGCAACGACCCCAGTGTGACGGCCCATACTGATGCACACGGGATACACTGGAATGACAAACGTGGGCGCCTATCTATCGAATACCCGGCATCTCTTGATACACAAATTGCTATGGCTCGCCTGGATGAGCTTCGTCAATTCCATCCCGATGACCAACAGCTGAGACAGCAACAGCGAATGCTATCTGAACTTGTAGCCGGTCCAGGAATCGGTAAAGTACTACTTGCATCAGGCCACCAAGTTAGGGATAACCATAGGCTGAATTGGGCGCTCATCGAAAGCCCGGAGACATTTTCTAGCAATAGACCCCCTTCCACACGCCAAGGCAGCTTTGCTTTACCAACATCTGGCCCTCTATATCGCCCTCACCCTGATGCAAAGATAACACAATTTGCTATACCAAAGGAAGACGACTGGGTTGTTCGAATCGGCCGGACTACAATAGCCTCTGCCTCCATTAGCAGTATGAAGAAGGTGGAATGGCCTTCTGGCTTCTTTACTCAAGAGATTGAACTCGTATCCGAGGATGACGACGTTGCGGACGAGGGGGATAGTGGGTCATTCGTTGTTGATAGGGAGGGAAATCTTGTGGGCATGATATTTGCGGTGTTTAGGTCGCCATCTCGTTTCCACACTGCTTATATGATGACATTTGATTCTATTCAATCCCATGTCAAAGACATGACGGATGGAGGGTTTCTTAGCTTCGACTGAAGAGCTATAACTGCTGTTATGAGATATTTTTCAGTGATCATTAGTTAGTGTGATATCACCAGCCTACAATGATAAATCATTAACTATAAACCCGCTGCTAGAATCTTCTCTTATAAACCTACAATGCAGAATCCGTCTTTTCCAGTGCAGTTTCCAAAAGTATAACATCACTTATCGTTGTATTATTTCTGAGCAATTCTCTTAACATCAATGATCATAGTTATCCGACAAGAAACCATCCTGTCACCCGAGCTAGTTACCAGGGGAAACGTCCAACGCTAGAATAAGTTCATCCTTAAAGCTAAAACCGCTAACAAGCTCAAGCTACCATCTCCTTTTTAACACGGCAATGTACGTGTAGCTATGCTGTAGTAGCGATTGACTCTAACTCTTTTTCCATCTCGCGAATTGAATGGATTTAGGTACACTTGTAAATTTGAATATTCTTAGTATGCCTGCGATTCTAACCGCACTGCCTGCACCCTGTAAGTAGTGATGACCTATATTTTATTGGCACGAAACAGTCCAATAACCCAAAATTGTAGAAGGTAAAATCCATTGGAGGGATATAGAGTCAGGGGCAAAACAGGGACTTCTCTAGACCATCTTCTCTTTTAGTCTGTGGTTCCGTTCTTTGTCCAGTTCAGGATAATATGGTAAGACCCAGCCATGAACATCCGGTTTTGAAAAACGTGTCATGAGCTCAGGGATCCGAAGGATGCATATTAACCAGACAAAAAAATGGAAAACGGTAACTCCCCATTGGCTGTGTGGTAGGTAATAAGGCATAAGGCCCCGGTTTAATTCCTGGACATTATTGACGAAAGGGCGCAATTTCTTATCATAATTTGCAAGGGCTTTAGGTAAGTTATCGGTATTTTGGTTAATCTCCCCAGCCAAAACGTAGGCACCAACAAGTGCAACGGTGGTACCTAAACCGGTGAATGGAGATGGACAGTATCCAGCATCTCCCACCAGAACAACCCGGCCCTTATGCCATGTATCCGTCCGGACTTGAAGGGCCTCCTCGCAGTAGAAAGATTTCGTTGTCTCCAAGCCTCTGAGGAACCGATCTGCCTGCCAGCCTGCATTATGAAACTTCTGGGAGAGGAAGCGTTTCTGCTGTTCCATTGGTGCTTTAGGAATTCGTCGTATATCCTCTGAGCTGTCGCGTAGTACAATGTAGGCCTGCGAGTCTGTAGAAGTATAGCTTCTGCGAAATAGTACGCGGCCGCCCGAGCTGTGATAAGCAACGCTGATGTTGGTATCTGATTCCGCACGGGGAATAAACCAGTATGCCAACATGGCGCCTATTCTCCAGTAAGGGTCCGGGGAGCCTGGCGGTAGAATGGCTTTTCGAATACGTGACCCCTGACCATCAGCTCCAACTACAAGATCAAAGGTGTCAGTAGAGCCGTCAGAAAACTGGACTGAAACCGTATTTTCGTCTTGCTCGAAACTTTCGACGGTTACTCCAAACATATATTTCACATCCTCTTTTGTTGCATCGTATAGTAATCGTACCAGGTCTCCACGCATAATTTCATAATCGGAGGTTAAGGACTGTGCACCTTTACCAGTCTTGTTAGCAAGAATAGTCCCTTGTACTTTATCCTGCGAGTTGACGAAAGAGATGCCTATCTCGTCAACAGATCGGTTGCGAATGGCCCCAAGAAGCCCTATGCGTCTCACTACTTCAATCCCCTGGGCTCGAAGATCAATTTGCGCACCCGAGGCTCTGAGGGCATGGAAACGCTCGATGATTGTCACTTTATGCCCACAGGACGCAAGCAAGTAAGCCAAGGCAGGCCCAGCACAACCACCGCCGCAAATAAGAACCTTCAGGGGGGCCATGTTGCCGCAGATAAAAGAATAGGGTTTTATGTTCTAGGTATTAGGTGGTTGTACGCTGCAATGGTAGTTATCAAGATTGAAAGAAGTTGGGTATCAAATAAGAGGAATGGAAAAAAACCACTGAAGAAAGCATCTTCGAGGTAGGGCGTAGCGATTTCTTTTAAACAGACCCGACAGCAGGTATCACGTAGGTAGCTGCACCGCCCACTGGACAGGAGAAGATCCTTTCTCCTAGTCTAACATAGCCGTTGATATTTGTATTCCGTGTTTGTCGCCCGACCTCAGCGGTGAGATCAGGTTGCACAAGTCTCGCATGTTCTGCGGCGAGGCCATTCATTATATGCGGCAGCTCTCCGAAGTTGTAAGGTAGTCAGATAGGATCACAGAGCTCTACTTACGATCCATGACGGCTAACTATAGGAGAAGAGCGGCTTCAACTTTATATAGAAACCAAAGTCAGTTATAAAGCTGCAACAATATTCGAATGAAATAGCCAATTTGGACGACTTCGATGAATATGCTGGGAAGTGACTATAGCTCTGTAGTGAAGAAATCACATCGTCTTGTTTCCCTCAACATAGAGGGCCGACGAGCAGGTCATTTCAACTTGTTCAAAGTATTAGCTTTGGCCTCAATGCATACACTTTGGCTTATAGGTTGGTTCTCTTGTTCTCTCACAATCAATGTGATTGTCGATGTTGTTGTCGTGAATTAACCAGCGAGGAGTAGATCGAGATGCATCACGTGACACCGCGTCTGTCCCAGGTGGCGCGCGGCTAGTTGAGAAGAAGCGACATCGAGAGACGACGGACATTCCAAAATGATGACGGAGGCATTGTTGAATGACTTGCGAGCAATGGATAGCTACGAATCACGGAACCTGTGAGGCAATCATTTATCATATTTAATATCTATAGAGAATATACCCCTCTTTGCAAATTTATGACAACATGGAGCCGACATCTTCACGCGACACGCTCCCGATGTCATCAACGACCCTCAGTCGAGTGCGGCGGACGCTCACTGCACCTGAGTCATATATACCCCAGTCCTCGGCGCATAGTATGGATGAACTTGCACTTCCATTCCCGTTTGAAGTTGCCGTCCCAAGATACCCGCCGCTGCACCAATCACCTGCCACAAGCCGTAGGTCAACCACCACCACAGCCGCCCCATCAAGCTACGTGGACACTGGGAGTCTGTGGGAAGTCCCAGATGACCAACCGAACGAACCATCAACTGGCCATCAATTTCACAGTACCATCGAAGCCATACCAGAAGAACATCATGAATTAGACACCGTTCTGGAGGGCCCAGAGCAGGATGTCGATCCGATATCAACTATCGAAGAAGCCCCCCGAAACTATGAGAACATCCATCCTGAAGACCAAAATGTACTTCAACTTTATCATGGGCCTGATCCTGCGATTGATGTTGAAGAAGACCCCGAAATTCAAGATAATATAGTTCAAGAGGATGAGAGCATACATTCGGTCGAACCTACAGACACCTCGCCAGAAGGAGTTTCTCCATTGCAGCTGCAGAAAGTCCATATAGCTGAACCCGAGAAGCGGCCTTTAAAACGAGCGAAGAAAAGCCAGAAAAAGAAAGTGAGGAGAGGAAAGACTACATCGGCTGTCGTTCGGAAGACAGTTGAGTCAGATGTCGAAGATGATGTGATCTGGATAGATGAGAAGAAATCTACGTCCGCTATTATAGATGATACAGACGCGTCTGATGATATCCTCGATCTTAATGATAACGATAACCTGTTCACCGCGAATTCTCTAGCCCACGAGACTGAGCCAGTCCTTAAGTCTCTTCCGAAGATCGAGGTTCAAGTTCAAGTTCCCATAAACATTACTGATAAAAACGGACAAGTCAGCCCGGCACCAAAGAAGCGAGGAAGGAAGCGGAAGAAAACAGACCAGGAAGATATTTCAATTCAGAAATCACCGCCGCGGTCCGTCGAGACAATAATCCCAGACAATTCTGTTGAAAACCATAATGATAATGATATCCCTTCTGCTCCCCCTCCACCACTTTCATCCCCAGGGGTTGTCAAGCAACAAACCCCTGAACCCAAGGCAGACAATCACAACCTTCAAACCTCCGTCAAAAACTCCGAAAGTTCAATTGACAAGAGAATTGAACCCACCCCTCCTGTTGAGACCCCAAAGAAGCCGGCTGTCAAGGGGCCAGATAAACACAGTCCTATTTCTGTCACCGCCAAGGTTGCCTATCGTGTTGGGCTAAGTCGGAAAGCAAGGATTGCACCTTTGCTCAAAGTGGTCAGGAAGTGATATCGCTTTGTCTCATCTATTGCTCTCCATAATTCACGTTGTTGCTAATATCATATTGATACCCATTTGCATTTTAGATACACAAATAGTAAATTATCTTCTCAACAGTGGTTAGCCGCCTTCTGTCATCTGCTGTATTTCTTGTTATGGCTGTTTCTATGCATGAGCCACAAAAAAGGCACAACTCTACAGTAAACCGTAAGTATTGCGCGACCATTATTGCCTTTCCCTACGTGCCCTTGATAATTAAAGTACGAATCTATTGCATTCATAGTGCTCTTAGCTAAAAATAAAAATGCACTATTTCAGCTCTGAGCATAAGCCAAGGAAAAGAAAGATAACAGAAAGGGGTCTTCGTAAAGACCGCTCGAAATGAACCCTCCAAGCAGAAACCGAAAGAAAAGAAAAAAATAAAAAATAAAAAAAAATGGAGTCGTCTCACTTTGCTGGGGATTATTCTTCATGATCCTTTTCGTTCCCTGGATGGTGCTCCCTGCTAGTGTTCTGATCATCGTCATGTTCAGCTGTGTCCTCGTTTTGATCCTTTCGCCCATTCCCTTCTTTAGCTTTCTTGTTGTCTTCCGTCTTCCCTAGCTTGTCTTCATCATTTTTAGCTTCCTTGCTGATGTTGTGCGTGGGAGAATGATCAATATTTTTCTTCGACCCCTTTTTGTTTCCTTTGCCGAATTGGGTGTGTTTGTTGGAGTCTGAAGGATCCTCAGAGCAAACGCCGCCAATCTTCTGGCAGCCTTTCCCGCAGTGAAGAGCCCTGTTTCCGCAGAAACCCGAGGCACTGCAGCAACGACCGAACCCGGAACCAGTGCAAGTGTAGCTTGTGCCACAAGTTCCATCAGGAGATGGAGGCTTCACCGGCTTGAATTTTTTGCCGCCCTTTGGTGGTTTGTCTCCACGGCTCTGGTCATCAGGGGCAGAAGTCCAACGATACCAGTTGGCCGGGGGATCCCCGAGGCATTCTCCAACCGTAACTGTACGATAGCCACTACCTTCAAGGCGACGAAGCATATGACCTGTCAGGTTATAAACTGTCTGTTCGTGGACGTCATGGCCAATTTCAAGTAGAGGGCGGCCGTCTTGTGTTATGTAGGAGTCAAATATGTCTTTTGAGCGTTGAATCAATTCCGGAGAATCATTGTTGTAATCGTCAGTATCAAGGTTAAAGTATGTGACATGGTAACCTAGGTCGCCCATGTCTCCCAAACATCCAGACGCAACTGAGCAGCTCGAGTACGGTGGTCGCATGTACGTTGGAAAGCCACCCATAATATTTCGGAAGGCCATTTCGTTTCTTATCATCTGCTGCTTTCTTTGAGAAGCTGAGATCTGATCAAGGTTCTGATGAGACCAAGTATGGCTGGCGATTTGATGGCCGCTGTTATACATCCGACGAATCAAATCGGCCCAGGGGTAATTAGGGTCATCAATTGCACCTTTGTTTGAGTTGATTCCAGTAATAAAAAAAGTCGCCTTAACATTAAACGAGTCAAGTATGTCAAGCAGGTCTCTGGTATAGATATATGGCCCGTCGTCATATGTCAAGGCAATGGTGTTCGGAACGGTACAGTCGTAAATAGCTGCCTCGCCATAGGGAACATCTCCAACCTTATCACGGGGTACATCAGATGTATCTTCTCCGCTCGGTTTCTTGTGGGCATCGCAGCCACTGCTATACTCAAGCATGCAGTCTGGAGCAGCACAGTACATAGGCCCCTTTCCACAGTACCCTATACAGTCGCGAATTAGACGCAAGTATCAACACAGCAATGTTACAGAGCCGCAATAAATACTACGTACCTGAAGAAGAACAGCAAAGGCCCTCGGGGCAGGACCCGGCATAAGGCCCACAGGCTGCGAGGGGGCCTCCTTGGTCGTCCGGCTCAGCATTATTACTCGTGGAAAACCCTCCTGGAGCGGGGAAAGGACGGGGCATTGGACCCAGGGGAAACGGAGGTCTCAACACAGGAGGCATACGAAGACGGGTTGGTTGGCCATCATTATTTTTGTCGCCATTAACAACGGCAAAGAGGGCAAATGGAATAAGATAACGTAAGTAGTGCATGGCTGACCATGCATAACAATACAAGCCAACGATGTAGATCTCAAAATACTCAACAGCGGAGCAGAAAAATGATATATAGCTTTCTCTCATGCGATAGAAGCGTATCTAGGGAATCTCCGCAAGCATGGAGAGGATGGAAAAGCAGATGCTTTATGTTTGGATATTAGAAACATAGCAAGGGAAGGACCGATCGATGGTAACAACAATAACAATAACAAATGAACAGTCAATAGTGTTTGTAAACAGGAAGGAACGATGTACCGCAGTTCGGAAACTGCGACAACACGTCTCAATGGACCAGAAAGGGATGTCCCACAGTCTAAGTTTTGCATTGATATTAATATTGTGTGACTTGGAAGAGCAGTGTGGTTCGTCTCGAAGATTTCGTGTATAACGTAGGTGTAGAGTGCCATGCAGATGGAAGAGTATTGGTGTTCCATTTTAATTTAGCCCGGCCGGCCCTTTGTGCTCCGTTGAATGGGTGAACTGGGGTGTTGCTGGACCGCCGGACCGTAACCCCAGGAAACGGAGAAAATCTGGTAGGATAGTTAGCTGTATAATCAACAACGACAGGGATGGAGAGACTTATAAAAAATATATATATTGGCCTCCGCCCCCCAAACAAGGGAGAGGCGGAGGCCTATTCAACCAGCAATGTCGACTGAAAAAGCAGCCTGCCACGCCACTTCCCAAAACTGAGAAATATCCTCTGTTCATTGCATGACCCTCAGGACAAACCAACACCATAATGTTTCACCAAGACTTCCCATTGTCACTCCGTCTTTAGATTCCAAGCACCATTGGGATAGTTGCACTAAGCCAGACAGCCGAAAATTCGAAACATTTTAAGTTGGGCATACATCAGATCAGACAAGCCAAGGCTTTGATCCTCACTCGAGAGAGGTCCTTCTCTGTGCATGGACTCCCCAGCCATCAATGGATCTCTTCAAACGAGCCGTCGATTGCATCGTTCCAACATATCCTGTACATGGCGCTTTCCTGGATCATCAGATATGAAGTGCAGTTCCGAGAAACTCTCACATACAGGGTTGCTTTATCCAAGTAAAAATCCATCCCTCTTAGGGTATCGATGGAACAGAAAGCAAAAAAGTAATGGGAGGAAGCGCTGCGACTTGCCCATAGCCCTGGACAAAGCTTCAAGTTGAATAAAACCCACTGCCCACATAGCTCCGCCATCTAGCATGCTACCAAGGAGCCCACTGAAGCAACTAGCCCTCTAAAGCTTGAGCCTCTCATCATGCTTTCGCCCACTGGACCCAATGCGGACTTCTCATCTCCTAAAATCTAGTTGGGTAGATTAAACCGTGCTTCCCAAATTCTGTGTTCCGTGAGTGTAACACAGTGCCCTCGGAGACAAGTTTTGTTTCCTCTCCTGCATACGCTAAGTGATGAAGGCGAGAACGAAGAATCGAACAAAACGTCTGTAAAAATCGATTCACTTCCCTAGTGGGAAATGGGCATCTAGAAGAGAACTCCCAGATACGGTAATCGGCGTCCTTTAATCTAATGGGCTATACCCACGAGAAAATAAGATTAACGCGGTGGAGAGATCCAATAGCATGCACACATTGGCGAGTGCCGTGGTGCAAGACCGGTGAACGAGCTTCTGCCACTAGGGCTATGTGATCCATGGGAAAAGGTTGGAAGAGAGGTGACAAACCCCGAAGTGTTTGGATGTGGGGGTGCATGCGGGACGGCCAATCAGTCTCGACGGAAAGTATGCATCAAATTCATAACCCCCAGTGCCCCAAATCCTTGACTCGGATTGCCGCCCTTCCCATGTTGAAAACAAAGATGTCCTGATAAGCCTAAGCATGCCATGTTAGAATGATTTATCACAGGATGGATGGATGAGTTAGCTTGCTACGACTTGACTGCCCCTGTGAGCAGCCCAGCTGATTCCGGCAAATGATAACCCAAAAATCCAGTGCGAATAATCGTGTGTAGGCGAACTTGAGAATAAAGTATCTGCTCAGCTCTAGGAAAATCTTTGTTAAGCCAACAAATGTGATGGGCAGTACAACAAGAGTCCTAGGATCATTTGAAGAATCTCTTTTCGTGTCCTGACGTGCTGGGCTCCCGAAGACAATCCACTTTTCAATGATTGCCCGATGCACCCTGTATCTCTTCTCCCATTCGGCCGTGGAATTTGCAGGTATCAAACCAGTGATCTTATTATCCTCCATTCATATCCAGCTAAGGTTAACTGACGCGTACTCCCAACAAGGAATTAAACGCATAGTAAACCGTCTTTTAAATGCTTCATGGGAAGCTCCGGATGCCAGGATCGTTGTATACCACCAGCAAAGATGCAAGTGATACATTCGATAGCCTGGTTGCTATAGCCGCGAACTTGCTGTCGATACTCTGGACGGTCCAGGATCGACGCCCGGTTTTTACCATAGGGTTAAGTCCCAAACACGCCCACACCAACTATTAGAAATGGATAGGCAATACAACATTACCATGCCTTAGATCCAAAAGCAGCTGCAGGCGTAGAATGGTAAACTATGGGGAGGTTGAACTGGTAAAATATGACGGAAACAGAGATGTGAGAGCGGGCGGCTTGGGTCATTGGAGAAACAATATAGAGGAGGGACATAATGGTCCAGTGAGGCGGCGATTGCTCTGAAATGCGAGAGTATGGCTGTTAGAAGGCCAAGAGTCACTCGTGGTATATCCAAACAGCTGAGCTTTGATGTTGGTTGACGGTTGACAACGCTCGCTCGACGTGTAAACAAAGATATGATTTGGCGCGTCTTCGACAAACGCGACGTCACGTGATAGCTAACTATCCATTGGATTGGAACCCTAGACTAGGTCGCGCGGGTGGCGTCAAACGGCACGTGAGCGCTTAGCTACTTCTATCTTTTACATTTCTTTCTCTCATTTTAGTTGAACTACCATGAGACGAGGATATCATATCATACCCTGGAGAGAAGTCTACAGTATGTGAATAAATGGGAAAGTCTACGGGTCTCGAAGGAGCTTTCGAAGCTGTCGCTTCGTTTTTGCGACCGGTTTTGACAAGAGGCATGCCTATCTTGCTTGATCCCTCAACTAATTTCTCAAACAATGCAGCTAATAAATTTGAAAGAGCAAATCCAGAAGAACCCGGGTCTTTCACTAGTAGATTCTTTAATAAAAACCTTACCTGAAAATTATGAAACCGGCAGGTCCCCCAGGGAAAGGGTAATACGGCGAAGTCTTGACCTATTGACAGACATCTACCAATCACTCATCCAATTAGGCCTGACCCAAAATTTTTTGGATGACCATACCACTGGCCTTGAAGATGCAAAACGGAGGAGGATTCTTAATGCTCTTCTTGATCTTATCTCTCTAGAGGGAATATATCCGTCGCTGTCCGCGGGTGCTGGAATTCCCCTAGAAAAGAGAGTGCTCTCTAGTCTCCCGACGGGTGTAGTGGCTAGACAAGATGGGTCGGAAGAAAGAACATCCCCCCAAACGGAGGCCTTCCTCCATTACATACTCAAATCATTGCGAGAGATACTTCAAGGAAATCATTCCTCGCTTCAATCTATCATAATGGGGAGGCTGCTCTCAGACCTAATTTCAGCAGCCGCAGAACTATCTTTCCATTCCCAATACCTCTCCCAGTCGGATATTGAATGTTGTAATTCTATGTTCTGGAAGATTATTGAGGAGTAAGAAAAGTCATATTCTAACTACTTCTAAGTAACCATGACTCTCTAACGTCGCTATAGCACCCCGACCCCTCTTCTACTACCAGTACTTACATCCTTTCTACAGCCAACTTCTGCTCCCTGGCTCAAAGATCCAATTTCGTCAGCTCTGTCAAGTATACCGCTTCGGAAGGAAGGTGTTTTTCAAACAATTACCTTTCTCGCATCTCAGTTTGCCCCTGAGAACTCATCAACAACCCAGCAGATTAATGGACCTCCGATCACTGCCCAAGCAATTATGCAGTCCTCTAGGATCCTTTCAAGTATACCCCGTGGGATAACCCCGCAAAGTTTCCTAACAAATGTTGGGCCAAAGCTCCTGTCCCTTCTTGATGGAGATGATATGGATCTAAGAAAGACAGCATCGTACATAATAGGGAATGGTATCCTGCCAAAGCGTCCTATTGGCGCCCCAGGTACGATCGGCTTTGAAATATTTGTTAAGCCTATCTTTGACGCATTTCATGGGAAAACCGACGATTCATCCACCTTGTGGCTACGCAAGTTCAACCGGGATGGTTCGCCAGCTTCTGAGGGAAATCGCAGCCATTTGAACGGGCGTGCCGCCGTCAATACCCACCAACTGTCCCTAGCTTTATCTCGCCTGACATCCTTGGTTGTTCTGCATCCTAATCCTGCCCTACTCAAGCGGTTAATCGGACCTATAATGCTTCCTCTATGGGGCTTACATTGGCACGCAAAGTCTCTCAAAAATCATAAATGGGCTGATCATACATTCGTCCTCCTACAGAACTTTTTCAGTATTTCTTCTGCCAAATCTAGATTCGAATGCTTAGTCGAAAACATGATGTGGGATGGCGAGGAAACGTGGACCTACAAGCATTCTCTAAGCCATGATATATTTGTAGGGAAGCGCGAGCCCGCAAACCTAGAGCCTACTGATATAATGCAAATCATTGAGAACGTCAATCAGCGGGCTGATTTACTTGTCACTTTTCTCGGAGTCGATCCGCAGCGAGAAACGCATATTGGAGACATTTTTCTTTTTGTTATAAGCAAATGGCTCCTTGGAGGAAGAGGGATCTCTGAGAACCAACCTTTGATATCCCCAGATGATATACACCTGGGTCTACAAAAAGTGGTGTATACCAAAATTGCTGAAAAGATCATCAGCCAATTTCAGGATATTCTATGTCGTCGATTGGATCAAATAGTGAAACTGGTCAACCAACTTATCGACCATGAAATACACCTGGTTATGAATAGGGACAAGAAAGAAAGTACTAAACCTTCTTTAGAGTCCCTAGGAAACATCTCTAGAAATCATGACAACGGACCTAATGTTCATTCTTCAGACTCCGCTGAATCACCGGAGCCGCTATCCGCTGCGCTCAGCTTACTCTCTACACTGCTGCTATCTTCAGACTTGAACCCTGGCGATGAAATACGAACATTACTATCAGAGACAAAGCTTAAAATAGATCGAGTACTGCCTTTTGTTTCTCAGGCGGTTAAGCACCCAGCAACGGCATTATCCATTCACATCGAGTTTCTCATCGGTGGATATCTACCCCACGAAAAGAGTGAATGTGTCTCCGCGGTTAATCAGCAGCACATCAATGATATGGAGATGCACCGACAAGCTATTGCGAACTTGAACTCTCCGTTACCTCCTGTCCAAGCCGAAGGACTTTCAATACTATCTCGATTGATAAAGAAGTCTTCCCCAGTTCTTGACATCCCAGCTACTCTCACCCTTCTAATATCCCTAATTATCAGAGGTGAGGGAAACGGGGGAGATGACGAGTTTGTCTACCTAAATGTGATCTCTCATATCGGTGTTCTTGCCTCAAAGCATCCTCGCACGGTCATAAAAACACTGTCTGAAAGATATAGGGATAGTAGTGAAGAAGCTTCATTGGACGAGAGGCTCCGCATCGGCGAAGCTATTCTCAGGGCTGTTGAGGAAATAGGAGGTGCTCTAGTAGGCGAAACAGCTACGATCTTAGGTGATACAATGGTAGAGGTGGCTGGCAGGCGAGGGAAAAAGCCAAAGGCCAAGGAGAAAAGGTTAGCAGACGCGAAACGTGGAAAACTGGTAAAAGGCAAAACCGATGATGCAGAAGACCTGGAAGCCGAAGCTGCGGATATCATCAACCAATTGGACCAAGATACAGACTCGGAGCCGGAAGACCTAGAGAAATCCGCCTATTTGAATAAAATTCTCCAAGCATGGGCTTCAGGGGCAGCCTCAGATGAGCAACCAGATGATCTACGTGCTCGCGCATCGGCCATATCCATCCTTGCATCTGCCATTAAGACAAATATTGCTGGTATAGGACAGCGAATAGTATTCACCTCCATGGAAATGGCACTTTCTACACTGACGCTCGAAACGGGACCTGAAAACGCAATCATCCGCCGTGCATCTACTATACTCATGCTTGACATCACAAAGGCATTAGACAACGCCATGGAGCAAGGTATAGACTTGGGGTTCGGCTTTTCACATACTACTTCCACCTACAGTCTTTCTCCTATTAACGTGAACACGATTGGGAATATTCCCGATATCCTCCATGTTCTAGCCTTTGTGGAGAGCAAAGAAACTGATGTTCTCGTCCGCGGTCATGTACGCGCATTAACCGAGAGTTTAGAGGCATGGACTGAAAAAGTGATCCTGTGTGGTGTCGGAGCCAGTGCTCAGCCTCGATTTGAACTTGGTGATAGACTTGCTGGGCTGGATATTACGCCTGTTGCTGGTGCACCGGGTACTGGGGGCCGTCCACGAATTGAGGAAATTGAGTAGTTAATGTAAAGCTACATAAGGCCGCTTTTCAGGTTATAGTCATGTAAACAGTGAATATTGAATACCATTAATCTCAAATTATTCTTTTTCAGTCCCATTTCAACTAACTACCTGATTCCATGCACCTGATTTTTCTCCTTTTTTTTTAATTCTTTTCTTTTTAACTAAAATACAATATGGGAACTGTTCATCCACCATGAAGACCCGGGCGATTTCCTTTCCATGACTCCGGCGTCGGACAACATAGCTCATGATATTTATCTGTGCCAATAAAGGTCAAAAAACATGCAATTAACAAAAGAAAATGTGAAATCTGGAGGCTGAAGAGAGTCATTGCTGTTTATCACCGTCGGTTGAATTTGATTCCTGGTAAATGATGGAGTTGAAAGCAAGGTGAATAAAAGAATGGTAGTATCAACAGCCAAGGTGATGCAACCAAGTGAAACAAGGAGTTTTGCAGTTTAATATGTTGCTTGGTGCAGAGAACAAAACAGCCTCCGGTCTGATTGAGTCTGATGAGATTGAGATCCCAAGACGAATGTAATCGTGTAGAAAAGTCAGCTTAATGGTGGCTTCTAGTACGTCCACCACGGCCACCATGTCCGCTTCTGCCACGACCGCGACCGCGACCGCCACGATTTCCACGGCCGCCACGACTACCGTATTTACCGAGACGGAAGATGCCTCCTTTGTTAGACTCGTTTGCCGCCTGTAAAGCCTCATTCTGGGCTTGACGCTGTTCATCAGACATGGCAAAGGCGTTGTCAATACCAATTAGTTTGCAGAACTCCTCAGTCTGTGGGTTTGCATATTCAGGGGGTTGTTCTTGGGTGCTAATTGGAACGGAAGGGTCATAAACGGGAGCAGTGATGGTGAAGTTGTATGGGATGACCATCTTCCCAGCCTTGACAACGTTCTCTTCGATCCACTCCTCAGCCGCAATGATGTCAGGTTTATACCCGCCATCACCTTTGTTAGAGGGGACGGAGGCAGCTTTGTCACCAACGGTGAATCCTGGATGCAAAGCGCGGGTGATGGCAAGCCATTCTTTATCGTACATCAGCTGGTAAGGACCATTGTTACTAGCTCCATCGTCCTCGGAGACGGGCTTAACCTCAGTAAGGTGAAGGAAGTGACGGCGACCTTCACACTTGTCCAATGCAAGGAATTCAGTGGTAGTATTGGTGATTTCCGCTGGGAGAGTGGATTCAACAATTGGCTTGGCAAAGCTGGCTGGCAGCTGGCTACGAATGTCATCCGGAACGGAATCAACATTCTTAGCATCATTGGCAGCTGCACTCTCGGCCTCAGGCTTCTCAGGCTCAGGCTCAGGCTCAAATTCCTTTTCGTTGGTAGCTTTTTCGACTGACTCAATTTCAGCCCCTGCAGGAATACTGGTCTTGGGCTCATCGTTCTCAGACCCATCGTCCATGTCCAGATTGATTTCGTCGGCATTCTTGACCTGTACAACTTCGGTGGTCTCGGTAGCTTTGTTATCTTCTTTGTCAATGGACGTCGTAATAACGTTTTGAACCTCACGACCAGTTCCATCATCAACACCAACTTTCTTCCACTTCAACTGGTAGGTAATGTCGCTACCAGAAGTGATGCCCCCGACTTCCACTTGCTTGTGGTATTTTGCAACCTCTCTCATGAATATTTCCTGCTCGTCTTGCTCAGTAGAGGCAGCAACATGGTGGAAATCACGCCAAGCGTTTTTCTTTGCGGTGTCATCTTGTGCAACCTCCTGGATTGGAGCTAACTTTGGCTCAGAAGCATCCTTGGGATGGTCAGAGACGGAATTTGCCTTTTCGGCAAGGACAGATGGAGAGCGTACAGGAGGCTTGACACAAGTTTCTTCAGGTTCGTTGAAACGGATAAGTACTTGTGGAGGTTGGTATTCCTGGTGGTGCAAAGTGGCGGTATACTTGCAATGCAAGTGAGCAGAGAACCAGTGAGCTGGTCTGAGTCTGTCAAGCACCTGCTTGGCTGCAACATTGCCGAGTTTCCCGGTCTCGGAATCCTCCATAAGGTGTTCTTTGATTTTGAAGAGATGGTCATAGTCTCCAGCCCATTCAATGCCACGAGGCCAATCATGGCTAATGCCAACGTCGATCTGCGTACGGATCTGCAGTAGTTTGCGGACATCAACCTCTCTGATATGGTATGCTGAGCGAAGCGTGTCACTATCGTAAGGGATTCTCTCATAATGAGGACGATGATAGTCATAGCCTTTCCAAATACCAGACATGCCCATAATGCGGAGAGGTCCGTAGCGGACCAAGTTGGCTGCTCCCATGTAGTAGATGTTTGGAGCAGCCCAGCCGCCATAGTAGAGCTCAAACATATGGTTGCTGGCCTCATGGTTGCCTCCCACAAATATGGTTAGGATAGGGGCAACGCGAGCACCACTGTAGTATTCATGGAAGTCTCCAATATCCCTATACTTGTTTGAAACAGCCATGCAAGTAAGGTCATTGGAGTTTCTCACAGCCTATAACATAATAAAGTAAGTATGGTATTAACCACTATTAGGGATGTAGCCACAGGCAGACAGTCTAGTATAGTAGAGACACGCGTAGATAGAGTCTTACCTGGAAGTCACCTCCAATAATAAGAAGGTCAACGCCATTCCACCCGCGGGCCTCAGCTGAAGCCTGGACAGCCGCATAGATATCATGTAGTTTTCCATGTCCCTAGATAACTGAGAGTTAGCAAATAATGCTGTTTCTGTGTATCTAAAATATAATATAAATAACCAGCAAAGTAGGAAAAATAGTAACATACGCATCCTTCAACAGCCACTCTAAGCGGGCGGCGCGTCTCTGGTGTCTCTGACATTGCTACTGCGTCCGCCATGTTTAAGGTATCTCGTATGCAGAAGCGGCGTAGCAGATTCACGCCTATCCAGCGTGGTTGTTAGTTATACAACTGTTTGAGACCAGTTGCTTGTAAAGAAGAAAAGGAAAAAGAGAAGAGGAAAGAAAAAGAAGGAGGAAGAAGAAGAAGAAACGGAAGAGGACAGGAAAAGGAAGAGTGAAAGGAAGAAAGTGAACGCGCGTCTCTTCACTTTATTTTGTGTGTTGTCTTTCGCTTCACTTTCTCACCTGTTCCGCGTTGCTAGGGAAGTTGACGTTGTTTTTGCCTTTTTGGGATTAAAAAGGCACTTTTTCTAAAAATATTTTGATATCTTCGACTTTTCTACCACCAACAGCTCTAGACTGCATTTGTGTATATATATAACTACTCCGTACGATAATAGGAGACTGAAAATACTCATAGATACCTTCTTGTCCTCGTTCCTTGCGTTTGGCTTCTTTTTGCCGAAGAACATGTCTCAGCCAGCGTCTGCGAGACTGGATTTTTTGAAGGCATCTGCCCGTCTGCTCAGCCAGCAGAGCCCTTCGACTTCAGCACATCTGATGACGATACATAATAGCATACTGCTCCAGGATAAGTCGTCTCATCTCCCCATCAAAGACCAGATGGAATCCTGTCCATCGTGTGGGAGCGTCCGGATTCCGGGGGTGAACAGCAGAGTCTTCACCAGAACTCAGACCCCTCCCAAAACCGCTCGAAGTGTGCATAAGTCACGGCCAAAAGCGCCATCACAAGACGCGATTAAGTGTCAATCAGTGCAGAAATGTCTCATATACGAGTGTCTACGGTGTACGCATAAAGTGGTCCAACGCCTCCCGCAACCTGCAAGACCCATCCAGAGGAAGAGGAAGTCCCCAACCGTGACCGAAACCTCACCCTCAACCAGCCAAAATATACCTATAAGAGCTACTAAGGATCATGCTGAAAGGCTAGAGTCTGGATCTGCGACCTCAAAGACAGATTCCGAGAATTCCAGCAGCAAAAAGCGAGCAAAGATGCGAAAGCAGAAGGGCCTGTTGGCCAGCCTGGCCACTCAGAAGCACGCCAAACCCTCAAGCTCACTAGATCTTTTGGATTTCCTTCAATCGTCCTAGTTGAAGGCGTGGTTACATCATTAGAAGCGAGAAGTTATCGGCTTCAGTTTGGGCATACCGCCGATGTTACTTGGTTTATGCCCAAATTCTCCCTTAGTTACTTACTACCGTCGTTAACGCCGTTTAGAGGCGATTCACCGAGAGCTACGGAGTACAGTCACAACGACCCAGATAAAGGTCAAACTAAGACTACGAATGTAAAGGAGTACGTTATTTTCCATTTGAGTATTTGACCGTCAAGGCCCTAAACTTACTAAATAACTAGTTATTTCACTGAGCAGCAGCAGCAGCAGCGACGGCTAGCTTTGCTTCACGGCGGCGCTTGCTATAATGGGCTGTCGGGGAAAGAGCAATGGATTTCGGATAGCAGCATAATATCAAAAGTGGCAAGAGCAAGTCTCTCTCTGTTTATGTTCATCCTCTGACTGCAATATATCGCCCCCGTTTTGAGTCCCAAGTCAACGCCGCCCGCTCTCCTTTTCAGGATCTCCGACTTTTGTCTCAACCTTCTTTGAGGCTCAAGAAGATCGAAATAAACTCAAGATTTTTCCTTTTGTGGGTCACCGAAAGATTACTCAGGAAGTTAAAAATATTCATGACATATAATTTTTTTTTTTGTCATCGAAATAAGCGACAGACAAGACATATAAAGCAGACATTTCGGCCCCAGGTTTACCGGTTGATACTCTAGAGTAAGGAACTGTGTTGACTTGACTACTACCATTTTTTTTTCACCAATCTGACTACTACGAGAACCAAACACACCAAAGCGACCCCACCACGGTAGGCAAAGATGGCCAGCGGGGATAACAACGCCGTGCCCCGCGCTGAGGAAGAGACCATGAAGGTCGTTCAGAATGACGATGACCTGGGGCTTGTGGACGTAGAGAGCATGTGTATGAACTGCCATGACAATGTAAGTGGCCAGATCGTTGCCTATCCTCCTCGGGAAGATGTATTTCTAACCAGCGAAACCGCGTTTCCAGGGTTCAACCAAATTCCTCCTGATCAAGATCCCCTTCTTCCGCGATGTTCTCCTTGAATCATTCGAGTGCCCCCACTGCGGCTACAAGAATAATTCTATCAAAGCTGCCGGTGAGATCCAGGAGCATGGCACCAAGTACACCCTGGAGATCCATGACAAACGCGACTTTGACCGCCAGGTCGTCAAGGGCGATAGCTCGGTCTTCCGCCTCGAAACTCTTGGAATAGAAATGCCAACTGGTGAGGGACAGCTTACCAATATCGAAGGTCTGCTCACCAAGATTCAGACCCAGCTCGAAAGTGAACAGCCACTGCGCAAAACCGCCGACCCGGCCACCTACCAGGCGCTCGATGAAATCCTCCAGAAGCTTGCTAAGATGATCAACGGTGAATCGTTCCCATTCACAGTGACCTTGGAAGACACCACTGGCAACTCTTGGATCGCCCCTGCACCTTACGATGAGGGTACCAGATACAAGCGAAAGGAATTCCAGCGTACCAAGGAACAGAATGAGGCCCTCGGCATTGGCATTGGCGAAGAGGACCAGGCCGGTCAGATTTCAGGGGACCCCAACGACCTTGACATTGTCGACGGGGACGTGTACTCTCTCCCCACTCATTGTCCTGGCTGTGCGAAAGCTTGTGTCGTCAACATGCAGAAGGTCAGCATCCCTTACTTCAAGGAAGTGTTCATATGGAGCACTGTCTGCGACCATTGCGGCTACCGCACGAGCGACGTCAAGACCGGAGGTGCCATCCCTGATAAGGGAAAACGAATTAAGCTGCGAGTGGAGTCCATTGAAGATCTGTCTCGAGATATCCTCAAATCTGAGACTTGTGTCCTGAAGAGCGACGACCTTGGTCTCTCTGTCCAACCTGGCACACTTGGTGGCAGATTCACTACCGTCGAGGGTCTGCTCACTCAAATTCGTGACCAGCTGCACGAGCAGATCTTCGACTTTGGCGATGAGGACCTGGCCCCAGGTGATTCCATGCCTGTACCAGAGAAGGACCGATGGAAGCAATTCTTTGACAAGCTTGACGCCGCTATCAAGGGCGAGCAAAAATTCTCTATCACCCTTGAAGATCCCTGTGCAAACAGCTATGTCCAGAATCTTTTCATCCCAGAACCAGACCCACAACTAGAGGAGGAAGAATATACCCGTACCGAAGAAGAGGAAGAAGATCTCGGCCTTAAGGACATGAAGACTGAGGGGTATGAAGAAGAGCATAGACTCGCGCAAGAAGCGGAGAAGGCAGCAAAGGCGGCAGAGGAAGCAACTTAATTTCTTTCATCAAAAGTAGGCGCATGCATCGGAGTGTTGTGTTATTTTCTAATCAGCTTTTTTTTTTTTTTTTTTTTTTTTTTTTTTTTTATAACGAGACACGCGGCAAATGACGGACAGTGCTTTATTTTCAGAGACCTACTTTTCATAGTATAGAATCGGGGGATCGAAAAGCTATCTTATTTTTTTTTTCTCTCTGATATTGGTCACTCTTCTTTGACCAGCCTGGGCGGCTATCATTGTCCTTTTACTGAAACTTGTCGAGGGCTCTGATGTCTGATAGAGGTCACACTAGAGGTATAATGCAATCGACCAGTGCAGAAAATCTCATTTTGAGTCAAATCAGCCCGTGAACACTCCTTCAAGCAATAGGATGTTAAATCTGCTGGTAGAAACCCTTGACGGAAATAGTTTTCCGTATTAGTGTTTGAATGTATTGCCATGGGTCGATGTCATGGTCTCCGCAATTCCTCCACCTTTTGAAGATTTCGACGAATTGACCCCGAATGATGCTCTTTAGTAACTACCAGGCCTAGGTAGTATTTAATGAGAGAGCGCGAGAGGACGAAATTATCCCTGCGTATTTGCTTATTGCATTGGATAATGTCCAAGTCCTATCAGCGAGCAAAGGGATTTGCATGGATAGTGACTCTATCGATACCGATCTTCTCCCATGCTTGAGTATTATCGCCCTCAGACTTGTCCTTGATGGACTCCGGCTGCACAACTCTTCCTTTCTTATCTATCTTCACATGGGCCTTTTCAAGACGGGTAAGCGTATCGACCGGCTCGCCCTCTTCGCCGGTCCTACCTGGATCTAGCACTTTACCAAACACAGTGCTCTTCCCATCCAAGTGAGGGGCGGCCGCAAAGGTAATGAAAAATTGACTGCCATTTATATCCTGAGGCACTGCACCTCCAGCACCGCCTTGGTTCTTGACCGGTTTCCCTGCCATACTGAGTATCCCTCTTGCATTGTGGCGGAGGGTGGGGAGGTGAATCTCCTGCTCTAGCGGGGCTGGGTGGTATATCGAAGCTCCTCCCTTTGGAATGTCAAACGGTAAAGGAGAGGACGAGGAGGCCTTGTTCGCTGCAGAGAGGGAGATGTCGCCTCCTTGGACCATGAATGATGGCATGAGACGGTGGAATGGGGTTTCATTGTACGCTCCGGAGGCGCAAAGAGCAAGGAAGTTCTAGGATAATCACTTAGTTAGCTTGGAACGATGTCCGTAGGGGTGTGCAAAAACGTCCTTACCTCTGCGGTCTTTGGCACAGCTTCGCAAAATATCTCGACCTTGAGGTCGCCATGGGTAGTGTGAAGCTATCAAGTAAAGTAATGGGTCCCTGGTCAGCGCTCCAAGACACAAATTGGCACTGAACAGAGCAAGGGGGCATGCTCACCGTAACTGACATCCTCACCAGCTCTTATCTTCCCTCAATGCCTTCTTTCTCGTCTCACTGCAGCGTCTTCGGCTTCCCACGACCCGACGTCTTCAACTTCAACTTTTCAACCTCTCGAAGGAGCAAGAGCCGCATCTCCATCACGTGACATCACCAACCAAAAAACATCCCCTTCGAAGACTCAAAGAAGAAAAGAAAAAGAAAGAAAACAAACGAGATATCAAGGTCGAAGGGCAGCAGACAAAGCGCGAAGAGGAGGTGAAGAAGACTCCTACAGCACGGAGCGGGTCGAGAGAGGTGCTGAGCTGGTCGATACAACAAACCCGACGTCCCTGACACCGTAATACATGCCAGCTCTCACCATGAACTAACCAACTAGATCACCTAAATAACGAACCGCAGACGAGCGAGACGAACAGAAAAACCCCCCTTCATGACGAAACGGCACAGCTCCTGAGAAAGCGAGGCTCAAGTGACGAGGCTGTCAAGTTTAAACACCGCCGTCGAAACCAGGAGTCGCCGTTGACCAGGCCCCTACCCTTGCCCTGGCTGTCCTTCCTTCGTCTACCTGTCTTATCGCAGCAGCCAGTGAACAAAAAATAGAAAATAATAGAAAAAAAGTCAGCACGAGCTGCAGGAGCCCATGCTGGGGAAACTGGGGTCGGTCGTCTCCCGGCGGTTAATGGTTATTTAGCTGACGAGCAGCCCCCTAGGCTCGCAGAGCACATATCAAGTTTGTCGATATAGCAGGGAATATCAACACAACCCCCAAACGAGCCGCCATAGTTTTTACGACGCTCGTACTCCGTACTGAAATCCACCATCAGTAGCTTTCTGCCTTCTTTTTTGCTTCGCCGCTAAACGACTATCCGCCAGCATCTTTGCGCCAGCCTGGACTAGCAAAGCGCTCGAACTCCAAGGCCACTTGCATTCGCGAACATTCTTCCACCTCGATCTACCGTGACGCTAGTTAACTAGTTGCCTAAGTCGTTGGTTAAAACACCCTCAAGTTCCTCGTTGGTGCGGCGTTGATAAGGGACAGACACACGCAGGATATTACCGGGAACAAGCTCATGCATGAGACGCACCAGGGCATTCGACCTGTGGCGAACAAAAGCGGGATACTAGAGGTCTCGACTTCCAACAACACTCCCCAATCGACCCATGGTGGACGGGGCGCGCAGTTTGGCACAAGATGGCCGCATTCGTGCGAGTGTCGGGGCCTCCCAATAGTAACTTCCTCGTCGGGTACCCTGGAATCTCAGCAACTCTGGTGAGTTTTTGCGTCCCTGAACCAGTTCCACGATCTGTGTAGATGAGATAAACTACATAGCTTTGACGCAATCTTATATTTTATTTTTGGCTTTACTGGCCTGATTTTACTACGAGAAGGAATACTAACACAGCATGGATAGCCACGTATTGAAGGAAAGGTCGAAGTGCGACCCAGTGTCGGTGTCTCAGCCGCAGTCAACATATCCATGGTCACAATATGCCTTCAGCGAAGAGAGACGATACATCCTGCGGCCGATTCGATGACGAAGAGACACTTGGCTGCCCCGCGAAAAGACGTGACCGACATCGTGGGCAAGGAGATGCTCCTCTTTCGATGCCCCATGGGCCGGGAGTACGAAGAAATAATAGCCATGGACCTCCCCTTTGTCCTCTTCATACCATTCGGTAGAGGCGGGCAGGAAACCTCGAGACGGCTACCACCCGCGAGCTTGCAACTGGGGAGCCGAACCGCTGAGACATACTACGAATTAGTCGTGATGGTGCAACAGGGCCAGGCAGAACAGAGAAAGTACTCCTTCCCTGTCCCTATGTCGAGATACGATACCTTATCCACGTTTGGCATGTACAATCGACCGGAAGCGGCAGAGCGCGTGTCAGATCATCTTATCACTCTCGGTATATCATTACCACGATGGTCATATGGGCCTTTCGATCCTGTCAGTGTATATGTGAAGCTGTCACCCAACCCGGACTGGATGAGCAAGGCTCGCAAAGTGACAATACAGAAAATCACACTTTCAATTGACGAGGAGATAGTATACAACCACGAAGGCGACGAACCGGTCCGCAAGGGGAAAACACTCGCCAAGCGATCGGAGTCAGTCAATTTAAAGATGCCCGAAGCCGGATACCTTACCAACCTCGGCCTCGTTTTCCCCGCGAGGGACTTGCGCGATTCAGACGGCGTGCTGCCACGAGGGAAACCAGCATTCCCAAGTTATGCCGTCAGCGCGTTTACCACCACCGCCTCTCTGTATAAAATAGAATATTATTTGACAGTCAAGGTATATCACTTAAACCCCGTGCTTGTCCCTCCTCCATGGAAACATATTCTGACATGAATCTTACAGGCCCATCTCACATCAGCGAAGGACATAGTCCTAAGACAACCCATTGTCGTCTGTCCTCTAGACCACGCTGGCTGCAAAGAGGAAATGGATGCCATTGAGCAGGCTGCGCGCGAGGCGAGAAACATCAATCCCGACAACCCCATGCTTCCACTACCAACTATCGTCCGCGCCAGCGATCCCAACGCCCTTCGCTATCTCAACGTCGCAATAGTGGGAAATACAAAGAAACCCATAATAGAATGAATAAACCCCGTCCCCCCTACCACCCTCGTCCTGTCTGAGCGGCCCATGGCCGTCTCCCGCCCCACGACTAACGATGACGATTAACGAATCTTTATTTTATCTCCTCAAAAAAATCAGCTGGCGCTGGGGGGCTGGTGAAACCTTGCATGGGATATAGGCGCCAGGTTGGTCGGATAACTTCGCGGTTATCATTTCATACTAAGTATAACTGCATACTTGCCGTTCGGCCGGTTCAGCCAGCCGCGTTGGTTCATACTACAGGAGAAGCACATGAACAAAAAAGACAAATCGCAAAGTAAGGGTTTCTTCTAAAGTGTCATTTGATAACATTTGACAATTTTGACAGCTGCAAATGCAGCTACCGAAGGCCTAACCCTACCGCGAACACGACACATACTGCACTCCCTCACATCTCTCACGACATGGCATATCTGTATCTTGCTTCAATTTTCTTCCCGAACCGCTACGATTTGTCATATCCTAACCACCTAGTTCAGCTTCGGTTTGGGCCAAGCTTTCAACGGGGTGAGTATCCCCGGGGCCCTAGTTCGGCTTCGCCATTATTACCATTCATTTCTGGGAAATATCTTATGGGGGCAGGTTACTTTCATCTAGAGTAAGTGACGACACTGCTCCGGCTTCTACTTTCATTACAACATCTCCCCGGCCAGATATCTCTAGTACCTAGCATACCTTTTGGAGCAAAATTATTCCTGGAGACGTACGGGCTTTCTACAAATGATACCTGGCTTTTTACATGGTTCTTGACGAGATATGGTTTGTTCCACCTATGTCAGGTCATCCGGGCTCAATTCTACATCAAATTCTCTAGCATCTTCAAATGTATGTGGCCTTGGGCGCAATGCATATCCTCTGATTGACCCCCCTCATTGACTCCAAGTATTTACTGATAATATACCGCTGTACTTCTTCTTCTTCTTCTTTTTTTTTTTCAGCCGTGGGTTCCCTTTTCTTCTTTTCTAATTTCTATCGAACGCATTGTAAGAACTCCGTTTTTATCTTCCATCCCAGGTAGTGGTCAATAGATGAATGCAATGATACCACCAAGCCGAATCAATGTTGTCAAAAAGTCCTGGCCATTTCCAAAATCGTGTCGCACGGTATCAGATTTTCAATTCTCTCTCTAGTAAAAGGATGAGATTCTCGACATCCGAAGTGTCGTTCTTTCGTCCAGCCAACTTCTGCTTTTCCAGGTCTGCGATAGACGTCTTCAACATTTCCAGTACCGTCTGGTACTGCTTCGAACTGACACCGAACGTGTAGCGAGTGTTGGTCAGGTTCTTCGAAATCTATCATATATTAATAAAGGGAACATTTAATGTCCATCCTTGACTGGTGTTCCTGGGGCGTCGTACCTGTTCCACTAAATTTCCGTTGATCGAACCTCCGTCTGCCGCAGGCATTTTTGGGTTTTATTCAGAATTCCATAGAACTAAATATATATAGTAAAGTCCAAAAATTAAGGGGGTTCCTCTGGATATCAATTATGGCTGAGCATAACTATATTTAGGTGTGCGTTAAAAGCAGATGGTAGTGTTCATAGAAATCCCCTGTTGCCCCGCGATGTTAAAAATTTAAGATTTACTTTTTACTTCGCCAACTAACTATGTATTTACCCCATTCACTCGTAGCTAGCTCAAGCACCTTCCCCTGCATCTCTCAACTCAAGCGGGAGCCCTCCGATATCAATCAATAAACTGTGGCGATAGGATATCTTATAAGGCGGCGTGCTCGTGCATGTTTTGCCGCAGAAAATAGACCTTGGAATATACTTACATCAAGGTTGTTTGCCGGGGGATCTCTTCTGCGGTAGAGTCGATCCATCCCCCTGCCACAAGCTGTTAAGCAGGCAGTATATCGCTAGAGAATATATCCGTATATAAATTGTGCAGTCGTACTCAACTAGCTTATAGAAGTTATCCAAGGTCTCATCATTCTCTTCACCTACCTGCCAACTCTTTTGCAATGCGTGTCTTCTTTACATGTTTGTTTGCTCCTTGGCTCGCTCCTTTAGAAACTGAGGTGTTTGTGGAAGCATTCAGTTCATCGGTTTCCAGCGAAATAAGTTGGACATTATTCGGGTCTGAAGGTAACCAGTACTAAGGAAGTCGGCAATCAAACATCGTTAAAGACGTTCCTGCCGGCCTTGGCAAGAGTTACAAGAATTTTTTAGACGCGAAGCTTCGACAAGCGCTAATTAGCCGCTTCAGCCTCGGCTTAGTCATGTTAAAGCGGCATTGGGCGCTGGGAAAAAAATAAGCTTTGATTTTTGGCTTGAAAATCCCGTGCGGCTCTTAAGGTAGTGAGCGAACTCCAACATCAGCGTAGTCATGAACAGGCACTGAGTTGGAAGAACAGCTACCGAGGAGCCTTCAAGAAGATGGCAGATCTTGATGAAGAGGCCATTAACCAACCTCTCAGTTCATCTCATGACCCTTCTGCTAATATTGATCAGGATGTCTCAGACGAAACACAGGATTTCCGTTTCTTGAGCACCTTTGCTACGTAAATACAACCGCATGTATCCTTACACCAAGATCTAGGCCGCTAATATTTTTTCATTTCCTTATAGGCTGTCGGATCCCACACAGCCCCAGACGCTTCCTCGGCGGGGAGACAAAGATTTCGAACCCAACCCCACCCTTCACCAAGCCAATGTCCTAACTTCCGCGCGCAATGCAATGCACAATGCTCTCTCTTACCCACGTCTACATAACCCGAAAAGCCGAATAATAGGTGTCTACTATCCTGATGGCCTTCAGAGTGGCGCCTGTGTCTGTGTTCCAAACCCCAAAGGACAGCATTTCCGAACAATGGCCCAGGCCGATAGTTTGAATCGCATGTGGTTGCTGCCAGAAGAAGCGCTCTATTTACTTGAGAGAGGCAGCCTGGACATTAGATGGCCGGCAGAGGATACCTGGGAGAAAGGAATACCAGAGACTTCTTCGTTTGAGCTGGAAGGAACTGTTCCTATGAGTCTACAAGCTGCATATGCCTGCTTCCTTGGCCGTAGCGGTTTGACCATGGAAAGATTCTCAGTGTACTCGGGATTGAGACGAGGAGGTTATGTTGTTGTTCGAGCTGATACTTGGCATGAAGAAGATTGCCCGACAGATCTTCAGACACAAACAGAATCTAGGGAGCCGGTGCCAACACTTGCTCCTGGGGTTATAAGTATCTTTGCAGAACTGTTCAGGTCTATATTTTCCATGAGAACGAAAGGGAACACCGCACATGGGCCTGTCATAGGTTTAGGGATACACCGAAGTTATAGTTCGTTCCGCTATCAAATTCTGCCACCTGAACAAGCACTAACTTTTCTTTCAGGTGATATTTACCGCTCTCTATCCATTATACCTGCATATGATCCTTCTCGCGCCGACGATAAAATCAACAAAGTACCTCCATCGTCTCCTTACAGAATAGCATTCCATGTTTATAAACCCTCTACGCCATATAAGAAATCCAACCCAGGCCCACCAGACTTTAGACTTGCTGTTGTCGATGCCCGGTCAAACCCTGTTATCCCCACGCTTGAGAATTTAAGCGCTCTTCTGGCCAGTACCCCACAAGACCCGCCTCGCGGCGAGAAGATGGATCGATTACTCTATATGCGTCTTCGGCATGGGTATCGAAACGTGATCTTAGCGGTGGTGGATCAGGGAGTGGTTAGTTATCTGCGTATCAGCGACGCTGGGTTTATGAAGGAGCCTCTATATTCACAGAAGCGGAACCTTGGGCCTGGCAATAAAGGAGGCCGGCGCCCCTCTAACAAAAAGAGATAATGGAAGCTAAGGCTTGTCTATTTCTCGGATAGTATAATAAGCTACGTTAAATGTATACGATACCCCTTTGATGCCCTGTATATTATCAGCCCATGAGATACGACCTTCATGAGATGTACAAGGGACTTGAACTTTTGTTCCCTTCCAGCAACTATCATTGATATAGATCCAAACTAAAAGAGAGGAAATATATGACCAAACTGATCTCAAGGGGTGTTTAATATACCCATTCTTCTTAGACATTCCGTTGAACGATGTGGCAGACCACAGAATGTAATGCCGAATGGATTTCAGTCTTCTGCAAGACAAGGAACAAGCGAAATAAAAAAGACCCAGAGCGCTGACATGCATTAAATATTAAATGCCCATCAATATCATGCTATATCATGGGTTAGAATGGTCTAATTCAAAGGATTCGGAGAACATAGCAAGAAAATAAGGAGGAATAACTGACTATCCAGGTAATCTGCAGCCATTAGTAATTCTAGGCAGAGTTCAGGCGGAATGTCCATGTCAGGGACATTTGTCTGTCCTTTATTTCGTTCATTGTAGAGAAGGTACTCGCAAACCTTTTCGAGTACCACGCCACTAAACACAAAATTTGAGTAGGTTAGTATAGCCTTCACTATGCATAGTGTCCTGATAGTTGTTGGTATATGTTTGACCTACTTCAATGTCTCTAGCACGCACCGCCCTGTGACTGCTTCTGAGAAGTTGCCTGAGATATGAACAGGTCAGAGTCAAGCTAGATAAAATGAATATACCAGTAATATCGGAGGTATGGGTAAATTCTATAGAGGGGTATAATGGCGGCACTGACTTGAAGGTTCTAGCATTCTACGAAGGGTGCCTGATACACAGGCAGCACTCCTCGGGATCACGAACTCGAACCCATCATTAGAAGCCAGAGTGACAAATTCAGCAGGAGATTCCTGATTAGTAGTCATTTTCCTTAGAGTTAAGCTGTGGTTGTTGGTTTATTGGCTGATCATTCAAATGTTTATCGAGAACGAAAAGTCACAGAAGCCTTTCACAATCGACGGCACCTTAAAAGCTAGGCGCCATCACGTGACACGGTTGCCTCGCGGGCTACCAATTCCCCTGTAGAAACCAATATAAGGACAAACTCCGAAGAGCATAGCGGAAAATAGACATAAAACATTATATCTATTTGTAAGTAATAAAAAAGAAGAGACTATCAAGGAAGGCAAAACCATAATTCCAAACGTAATATATCATCTACAAAAACTAGGTATAACTTCATCTTGCTGACCGCTAGCTAGTGCCGACTCACTCTTTGACTCAATATATAGATGCTCTAGTATATGTATCCTTTTAACTATAGTCATTTCGTCTGACGAGAAATCAGAATGGCCTAACACGTGCATTTGGAGTTTTGTTTTCAAATACTGCCTCAATTCGTTGAAGCTCCTTGGTAAAGCAAGTATCCTCCAACTTCCTTTTTTTGCTTCCTGAGTTCGCAGACACGTCAGACAGAGCGTTCTGTATAGTGGAGCGCTCGAAATCAACGATCATTACGTTCTGCGAGGTAGGATTCCATAGAATATTTCGGGGTTCTGCATCGCCATGAAGGACACCCTTTGAGTGAATAGACTGGAGGGCATTATGTACCAGGGACGAAACATCGGCATCTTGGGGCACAACTCCGGCTTTGGAGATTGATTCTCCTGCCCAGCTTAAAAATAACATGTGGGTATAAATCCCTTCATCAAAGTAGTAGGGATACTTTGGCACTAGCTCAACAATACCAAGACTGACCGGAATACACTTGCCTTGGAGGCTTCTGAGCTTATTGTAGATCTGCATTTCGTGTTTAAGCTTATGCAGATTCCAGGATTCCACGCCTTTGGCCACTAAGGTGTGGCCGGACGATGAATGCCTGACTTTGAACAGGGCGCCACAGCTACCTACTTTATAGAGCGGACGGCAGTCTGCATCTGGCCCACGATCTGTAGCAAGCTGTGTACGGATAAGGGAGCGAAAGTTTCCTGGTCTGATCTTGCCTTTATAGTTCTGATGATCTCCGTAGTTAGGACACGAGGGATCAAGAGGGCCACCATTCCTGAGTGCAAGAAGACATTGCTGAGTGCAATATGGACAAGTATTTATAGCTGGTATTTGGTAAAAAATAGGGAATTTACTAGCGTTGGTTGTTTCCTTCTGGTTCGGCGTTTCAGTTGATTTCCCCCTTGACTTAGACCGAAGGGCTGCTTTCTTTTTGGCTCGTGCGCGGCGGACAGTGGAACTTAAGCGGGAAGAGGCAGACGGGGAGGGAGAGGGTGAACTTGACGACCGGCCTTCGTCTTCTGACGGCCGGCATCTTGACCGTAGCGACATCCTAAAGCGAGGAAGGTTACGTGGTCGCCTACCACGGTACGGGGGTGAGATACGCTTTGGTCGGGAATCAGGAGGAGTCTGTTCTAGGATATCGGCATACTCCACGGGCCAAACATCAAGCCCTGCAACGGCATCATGCCACTGCTGGGAAACTGGCGGAGATGAAAGTGCTTTGATTGTGAATGCAAGCACCTGGGCAACTGCCGTTGACTGAAAGTCCTTCTCGTCAGTTCCTTTAACATCTTGACTTGGTATGCAAACTGAACATTGAATGGAGGATGGATCGTCGAGAATATAAACAAAAATGAACGCTTCACCGGTGCACACGTAGCCATAGCGTACCCCCTTGAGCACCATGTATGAAAAGAGCTGGGTTATAACTGCAGCAACCAGCCTTTTGCAGTAGAACTCGGTGTCATCGGACTCCTTGTCAATGACATCCCGGGCGGGCTGGATCTCTTGGGTGAGACCGGTAGCTATCTCAGTTTGCATGAGTTTATGTGGTGCTTTGTACTCAATGGCGATTGCAGGCACATGTTCACCCCTCTCTTGTCGATAGATGCAGAATCGATCTGCTTGTCCCCGTGTTATGACCTCCCCGGTCTGGCTGTTGCTGCCCTGACTAGCAGCCGCTGGGGGTTCAGTTTCTACTGCTGCTGCTGCATCAATTAACGTCCCTCTGGCTTCTCCCCTCTGTTGGGGTTTCTTCTTTGTAGCCCCCAAATTCGTGTGGCTTTCGAAAGTGACGGGGCCTCGCAGTCTTAGGGCTGTCTTGAGCTCTTCATGCTCGGTGATGCGGTCGATTATGATACGAACATGATTCTCCACTGTTTCTCGCTCAAAGTATCGAAGGTCCATTTCCGAAGTGATTGGAGAGATGAACTGGCGAACATATTCAAGCTGGTGCTCGGAAGGAAACAGCTTCTCTTCCAGGAATGACGGATGTTCATATAGTTTTTCCCACACTGCGGCCTGCTCTTCGGCAAAGGTATCCCATATTAACATCCGCGAAGGCACTCTTCGGTTGGCTGGCTTTGTCACTGGGCCTTTTGTTGTTTTTGTCGGGTCGGTGACAATGTTGATTAAAAGCAACAGTTCATGACAGGACTGGAGGAAGACCGGTAACGGCACAGGCTGTAACTGAGCTTCGGCCTCCTCGCGACGTCGCTGTTCTTCTTGGTGAAGCCTTTCTGCCTCTTGCCGACGCCATTCAGCTTCTTCACGAAGTCGTCGTTCCTCTTGCTGCTGCCTTTCTGCTGCTTCGACCCTAGCCAGCAGCTCCTGCATTTGCTTCTCCATTGCGTGAGTAGATACACACTCTTGAACACGCTCGAAGTGCCCTTTATCTAGGCAGTTGTAACTGGTGAGTTAGTTGGGGAGCAGCGGAGGGTCGGGTCGAAGAACGGCTCCAACTAGTTACAACACCCGCCAGGCAGCAGCCTTGGCCAGTTTAACTAACTAGCAAGCCACCTATCCTGGGAGACAGTGCCATTTCCTTTCAGTGACATGGTAGTTCGTTGGCCGGTTGCACGACATGGATCTCCTGCGCCGCAGGTTAACTCGCAGTTGAGTTAGACTCCAGGGGCTTCCAAATGGATCTGGATGTCCACGAACCTTGTTGGCGCGGAGTTGGCGATGCCGAGGCTCCGATGCTCACCACCTCACTGGAGGCCAGCTGCAGGAGTCATCAGTGAACCAACAAGCACAACGGACAGCTACTTGCGACTACACCATCAAGATACCAAGATACCAGAAGTTGCCGCTTCAACAATAGGAGTGTAATCGTTATAACTACCTAGTTACCAGGTTGGCGTTGGAGCATATGTTTTTTAATCGTGCCGGCTGCCAGGCGCTGCGACGGGCATACCCCTATTCAACCAGAGGAGCCCCCCGGAGCTGGACTGCTCGTTATTCAACTACATCGACACCCTCCTTAGGTCGTCTAAAGGGGGCGACATGTATGGTTACAGGGGGTTCATCTGGCATTGGCCTCGGAATAGCACAGCGCTTTCTCCTTGAGGGAGCACAGAGGATCATCCTCGTTGGACGAAATACACAGCGACTCAGAGATGCTGCGAGACAGTTAATACCTGAGACCTCATTAGACGAAAGTCCTGAAGCAGCTAAAATCTCCCATTCGGACCGCTTTTCTCTGGTAACGGGGGACGTTGGCTGTCCAGAATTTTGGTGTGAAGACGTCAAGCGCCTTATGGTGTGTGTCTCCCTTTTCCTGATAGCATTGGCTTAATGTATGATACCCTGGATAAAGAATACTAATACATAGTCATAGGGAAAAGTTGATATCCTTGTCAATGCCGCTGGGGTCTCTCACTCGTCTCTTCTCCCCACTGCAAAGGATGAGCACATCACTCAGATACTGAATACCAACTTGCGAGGCACTATCTTTGCTTGTCGAAGCATGACCAGGCAGGCCCTTCGTCAACGGCGAGCACAGAAGCAGCAGTCCAATGATGACTCCACGGCATCATCATACGTCGGGTCGAAATGTATCATCAACATATCGTCTTTGCATGCGTCTAGAGGAGGAGTAGGCGTGGCAGCATATGCGTCTACCAAGGCTGGGGTGATTGCTTTAACCAGGGCCATTGTCGCGGAGTCGAACTTGTCTTCTTCTGGCGCGAGTATCCGTGCAAACGTTATAGTCCCTGGGTACATTGACACAAAGATGCTCGACGGTAAGTTGAGCCGGTTCAGTTTCCCATAATATACCGCCCTACTAACGCTGGGATAGAACTAAGTGAAAAGTTCCGTAAGGAGATAGTGCAGTCCATCCCTCTTCGGCGCTTAGGGATGGTTGAAGAGGTTGCTGATGCTGCCGTCTTCGTAGCCACAAACCAATACGCTAATAACTGTGTGCTAAACATCGACGGAGGCCTGAGTGCTGCCTGAGTTCTTGATAGTAACCATTGTTTCACATGTAACAGATAGAAATGACGTGCTGGGAGGCGTTGGGACAGATTTGTGTGCCTCAACTTCTTCTCCCGGCGAAAATATGTAGCATAATACAGGAACGGAAGCTAGATTATAGACTTCCGAGTTCAAGAATCATAGAGCATAAAGCATCACATGGTGGAACAAAAGGGAGGAAGGGAAGTGAATAGAAAAGAGAGCCCAGTGTAAATGCAAAGTCTGAAACCGTGGGATAGTTCTGCACATTGTCCCAATCGTAAGAAATCCGCCGTGTCTTAGTTGCGCCTATCCGGTTCCAAAATGTAGTCGCGACCCAATGCATGCGGCCGGCACGAAGGGGCAGACATCCAGTTAGGTAAAATATTTAATAATGAAAGCAAAAAGTAAGACAAAAAAGAAAGAGGAACAAAACCACCACCTAAATAAATTAGTGTTCTCTTCTCTAAATTTTGTTCTGGGTCCGGTCCAATCAATCCATTAATCAGCGTCTATAAGGATAGTGCCTGTGTCGTCCTCGACAATAATAGGGTTTGTGGGTGTGTTGTTGCAGTCTTCTGTCCCATTAGCCATCTTCTTTGCGGGCTGACCTTCGACAATTTCAAGCCCTGCTTCATCTGCAGTTCGCTTGAGTTTGCCTGATATTCCGTTCTCCTGGACGTTAACAGGAGGCTCTTGTTCCCCAGCGGGCTTCGGTTTCCGCGGGATGTCAGCGTCAGATGCCTCAAGGGAGATGGGAGATTTATCATCGATTCTAGTAGATGTTAGTTGCTGGTATCACAATGTGTTATTTTAGTGTAACTAACCGTTCGGAAACGAGTATTTCCAGGTTAACCCGGGGGTTCTCATCCTCTTCGTCCACAACGGTAATGAAGCTGTCCTTTTCAACGCCAAGTTCGCTTAGTTTCTTGGGCAGATTGTCTTCCAGATCTGGATCGTAGATGGTCCCTATTTGGTTGCTGACTGAAAATTCCTCGCCATAGCCTAGCTCGAGGCGAAGAACTTTTTCCACCAGATCATTCAGGGTTGCACTCTCTGGGTTAATGAAAATCTTTCTCTGAGCTACAGCACAGACAGCACAGTCAGGGTTTGGTGGCTTGAGGCTGTCGGTATTAATAGCTCGAGCACCAGATCGTTCAAGGAATACCTGGACCACCACGTTAGCAGAGATATACACACGTAAATGGAAGCAACAGGGAGCGAACCATCTTTGCACTATCGTAATCATTTTTTAGAACTTTGAATGCCTGTAGAACACACAGCGCAGCCGTCATCGCATTGGTAGTTGCAATAGCAGGAATGATATTGCCCGCCATTTCTGGAGTTGGTTAGTATTGAATGAAACTGGGCATCAGAGGGAGCCGCAACATACGCTTGATGTCAAATTTGGATTTGGCCTCCAATCCAAAGATCGCAGCACGTAAGTTGGAGCTTGAAGCCACAAAGTCCAGTGTGTCAACATCGTCCTTGTCAAATGATAGCATGATCTTGTCTCCATCCTGTGTTTCGGGCTGACCATCCAAGAGCCGCTTTTTCAACCTCATAATACTGCCTCTTTGGTTAACTTTATTTATTATAACGAAAAAAAAAAGAATGAATGAATGAATGAATGAATGAAAGAAAAAAGGGTCACGCAACACCTTAGGATGTAGCAATGACTGACCTGTCCTTGAAGACGACGAAATTCTGGGCCACGGTCCAGACTTTCTGATCATCCGAACAAATGCTCGCGTCGATTCCTTTAGATTCCTCGGTTAGGGAGCTGAAGGAGAGCGGATTTGGCTTTGGCCTTGACTTCCACATCTCTTCGACGGCTTGTAGGCGCACAATGTCTTTGTGGAAGACCTTTTCGAACACTTTCTCAGTAAACTCATCTGAAGGCATGGAGTTCCGGATCTCCTTTAGAGCCTTGGCTTCCTGTCGTAGATTTTCAATTTCACCAGCTTATTATCTCGTTAGCCGCAAGAACATTATTAGAAGATAGGGTTGGCGCAGGCGTACCGTTTTCAGCATCTTCTGTATGATCAAGTTCGACGTCATCTTCGCTCGTTCCAAAAAGTTCACTGTGAAAGCCGGGAAAAAATGTTAGTTGTCATTCAGTTACAAGTGAGGAAGGGGAAATGGCTGGATAGACCCACGGGAATAGGTAACTCTTTGCCCAGACGATGCAATGGATGGGTTGACTGGGCGTGCTCCTGATGGTGCAGACGGGGAATGACTTGGGCACAGGCTTGTTTGTGCAGTCATAACACTCTGTCCGGCCCTTCTTGATGACCTGGACCTGGCCATTGTAACCGGTGGTGCCGCTCTCGATAAGAGGGACGTCTGCCGCTAGACACATCCGGTTGACATGTCTCCTCGCATCGAGGTTGTCTAGTGCGTTGAAGACAAGATCAAAGGATGCGAACCAGTCGACATTGAAGCGACTTTCCTTGATGTTGGCATGGTATGCTTCGATGGTCGACTGAGGCCTGAATTTCTGAGCGACTTCTTTTGCGACCTATGCGATGGTAAGGAAGAGTGCGAGGTTAGCCAAGCGAACCGAACATCCCTATCATATAGATGCCATCGAGAGACGTACGAGGGCCTTGGGCTTCTTGATATGCTCGTGACGGAAGAGAAACTGTCGATTCAGGTTTGAGAGGTCGATTGTATCCAGATCGATGATATGGATGGTGCCGAAGCCGGAGAGGAGGAGGTTCTTGAGGAGCTCGCAGCCGATGCCTCCAGCGCCGACAAGCAGCACACGGCTCTGCCAAACTCTCGTCAGTAAAAAGAAAACGATCAATGGCCACCTATAGACGAATATTCCGTACCTCATGGACCTTTGGGACGAGCGAGCCGATGGACTGCTTGAGGAAACGATCGCGGCCATGCGCCGCGTGAGGTGACATGGCGCGCAGAGGAGCCAGGATGACCACCGAGCTGGCCCAGCAGCAGACGCAGGTACAGACAGGCAGGTCAGGGCGCAGTAGTTGGAGCAAGGCAGAGCAAGGCAGAGGTAGATCAGTTGTTCGTCTTCGTCGGCCTCCTCTTCGCTTGCGTCTCGTGGGCGCGCGATGGACGGGGTGGCGGGTGGTTAGTTAACCTAATCAGTTACGAGAGGGAGCGGACGAGAGAGAAAGACGAGAAAAAGAGGTGGTGACCTCATCATCCCCAGGCGGAAAAGTGGATTTCCTGCAGCCAGCAAGCCGCCCTTGACAGGAGAGAGACTACGAGACGTTGCCGAGAAAAAGGGCAGACAGAGAAAGCAACGAATAATGGGCAAAAGCAAGGAACACGCTGTTTGTTCCCTCTATCTTCTGTCTCTACCAGTTAACTATCTAGCTGCTCTTATGAAGTGTCCGTCGTCTGCCATCTGGTGCATAAGCCAGCCACTGCGCGATGGACGGGAGCTGCCGGATCTTGCATCTAGAAACTGCCCCAAACCCTGCTACAAACTGTCGTTACGGAGCACACTCTCGCTGGCTACTGCTGCCACTGCTGCTACTATCATCTGCTATCATCTGCTGGCTTGTTACTATCGCTTTTTTTTACTGCTGCTTTTTTGCTGCTTTTTTGCTGCATCGACGTGGAAACAAGGTTTGATTAGTAAGATAATGTTGTTTAGTTTATGCGATGTCACGTGTAGAAATAGCTTGCCAAACATGGTTAGCTCCTTGATAGGCCAAATTTCACCAATCACAACACGGCAAAAGTCAGCGTTGACACTCGTATTATTCACATGACTTTAAATCATGGCTTATATAAGCAAAAGTTTTAACGGCGCAAGGAGAGCCCCTTGTTCGACTGGCGAAGAAATTATATATAAAAAACTTTTTTGCTGCAGAAAAGCAAAGGAGAGTCCAGAAGGAAAAAGCAGTCTACAAAAAACAAATCTCGGGTGTTTCTTCTTCTTCTTCTTCTTATTTTGGCTCGGGGGATCCTTTGTTTTCTGATTTGCATACCTATTTAATGTGTTGTTTCCTTTTTTAATACCCTCCTCACTAGTCGATATACCCAGGGTTGCCATTTGGGACATTACCCCAGGCATACCAGTCGATACATTTTGACAGAGACGCCCCCTTGGGACGCTTTGCCTTCAATTCTCCTCTAGACATCTAATTATGCATGCAGATGATGATTACGATGATGACGGGCCGGACCTGGAGCTGCTGGAACTGCTCCGGCAGTCCCTCGGTCTAGGAGGAGGCAACTCAAAAACACCACCGCCAGCAGAGACAAAGGTACTCGAGGGTGCAAAGTTCATCTTTGACAACGCTATAGATGTTGCCCTTGATCCTAAGGGAACGAAGTCTGCTGCCAAAAATATTTGGAAGATGATGCAGGAAAAAGAGTACTCGACCGAGTCGTGGTCAGCCCACGAGTTGCATCCAAAGGCAAAGGACGAGTCTACGGTCAATTTCATATTCACCATGGACCTGCTCAACTTCAGCTTCTGGTCTGAACTTGATGCGTCGAAGAGATTTGCGGTGGAGTATCGCGGTAGGAAGTGGACTGGTTATTGGAGTCTGGTCGCTGCGTTGCAGAGGGCCCTTGATGAGGGTATAATATTTACCTACCCCTACTTTTTTCCCTTCTGACTCTCCAAAAAGACACCGTGCTGAGACTTACAGAGATACCCATTACGAGCTCCGACTTTTGGCAGGATGAAAATGAGTGCACGGATGAAGTGCTGAGGCATGTTTTCCGGTCTGCCACGAATGAGGAGATTCCTCTCCTTGAGGAACGCATCGCCTGTCTACGAGAAGCAGGATCAATTCTTTATGAGGTATCTATAACTCCAAGTGTTATCCCTATATTCCTATGCTAACCCGTCCCCATAGAAATATGAATGTAGCTTTACCAACTGCATTGCAGAAGCCAATGGTTCAGCAGCAGCTTTGGTCAATCTCCTGGCTCAGAACTTCCCTTGTTTCAGAGACGAGTCCGAGTTCTGCGGGAAGAAAGTCCGGTTCTACAAGCGGGCACAGATCCTCGTTGCTGATTTATGGGCTTGCTTCCAAGGTCAGAGTTACGGAGAGTTCCATGATATAGACAAAATAACCATGTTTGCCGGTACGTTCCTCTAATACTCGCCCATATCTTTGACTTATAAACTGTCTAACCTCCATAAGATTATCGTATTCCTCAAATGCTTAATCAGCTTGGTTGTCTGCTTTTCTCTCCGCCCCTGGAGAGTGTTATTCGGCAGCGCAAGCTCATACCTAGTGGCCATCAGAGAGAGATTGAGCTGCGTGGTGCCAGCATCTGGGGCGTGGAGCTATTAAGACGAGAAATACAAGAGCTTCAACGTCAGAGGAATGGCCATCATGAAGCTAATGGATCCAAGCCTTTACACATCAACGCCATCTTGATTGACTTTTTCTTGTATGATATGGTCAAGGATATGGAGGCGGGCGGGAAAGAGACCATGCCACATCATCGGACAAGAAGTATCTGGTACTAACCCTGTCCCCTCATACTTTTACTTCTTCATTTCACCACCATTATATGCCCTCATAGATTTTACCCAACTAGACCATGAAACATTTTAATGTCTTCCGATAAGCTTTCTTTTATTGTGGTAGCACTTATTCAAACAGTAACCTCTCAAAAAGCCTGGGTATGCTGCTCCGTACTCCGAATATGCTAAAGGTAAATAATGTTGCAGGTTTCCCGGGTATGCCCAAAAAAAGAATCGACAAAGGATGGAAAAATAAACATATAAAGGATATGAAAAGGAAGAGAGGCCAGATCTCAACCTGAGATTTCCACCTGTTCTATCCACATCATTATGCGGTCCCTCCACGTTCCATACGAGTATCTCTTGTCTTCACTCAGCCAGTCAACCTGAGGATGCATCATGGTGCCTAGTCCAGGTAGTAGTGTGTCACCGCAGTGATTCTGCTCTCCCGATGTCGCATGCCTTCTTCCAGCATCCGCATTCCTGCTCTTTACCATCTTCCGCTTGGGACTAAGTATCTCTTCATCGTCTTCTTCAAAATCAGAATCCTCACCCAAACATCTCTTTCTTCTCTTGTTTTTCTGATTATAGGCCTCAATCTCATCCGCAGTCGGTAAAGGAATGTTTTCAAACCACTCTTGATCAATGGCCCAGCCCATCTCAAGCATGATCATAAGCCATGCATCGACTTCCATGGAGTACTGTTCACGGCCGTTTACTAGCCGGGGAAGACCAACGCTGTCTAATGCGCGACCTATCGTCTCTTCCATGTCTATCTCATCCACCACTGTTATCGGTCTATTGGGGTACTGTTGTACCTCTGAATCGTATACCATCCCAATCCGCCGGGTGTAAACAACGAAATAAATGGCAATGCTCAAAGTTGTTACCCTCTCATTGGTCACCTTCAATGCTTCGGGGTCATCCTGACCTTTCCCGAGTGATAAGACGGGTGAGACGAGATCCTGCCATTTTTCTGTAAGGCGTCCCTCTGAAGCTGAAATAAAGGACAGAACTGAGCAAAGGCCGGCGTATACATGTGGCGGCAGTGTAGAGGCAAATGTGCTAGGTGATGGAATCTCCTTGGCTCGCGCTAGAGAAGGAAACGTCTTGCATATCGTCCTGATATGCCCCATTGTCCACTGAGGTAGCTCCACGGCAGGCGAACTGCCCATCACTAGCTTTGATGATACATTACTCCGGCCATTCCCCGTCTTTGTAACCTGTCTAGGAGACGAGATGGCTGACGATGTGGCTGTAGGTGTAGGTAAGGCCGGAGGAGCTGTAGCTTTGTTCTGTATTCTGGCTGATGCGCGTTTCTGCGCTTGGGGTTCTGCATTCTGGCGCTTGGAGCTGACCGACGAGCTTTGCAGGGACTGTTCGAGGTATGCGCAGAGCTTCTTGTACACTCTAGGACCGCATGGTGGACGGCTGAGAAAGGGGGATGGCAGTTTCAATGTCGTCACTAATCTAGAATCATCCCAGAGTTAGTCCTGCGTGTCAATGGGGCATCCATCCAAAGAAAGAAAAGAAGCAAACAACACCTACCTCCTGCAGGCGATTTCCGCACACGCATACGGCCTGGCAATTTCCATCTCCGGCTTGAGAGTCGCACCACAGCTCCGAGTCTGGGTAAGCAGGGAAGATGCAAGATTCAGCAGCTCACGGGGGAGATCCTCTGCGAGCGCGGGCAGAAGGCTGGCCAGCGCCTGCTCGATGGGCCTGAGGCTCATGCTGGGCTGTGACTATCAATTGAATTCAGTATAGGGTGTAGAAGTGGGCAGGATGTATCCGCAATACTGCTCCGGAGCACCAACAAGACAAGAAAGCAGGCACAGAGAGCTACTCCGTACTGCCCGTTATCAATGGCGCTCTCTCTCTTTGTCCAGCCCTCGCTTTTCCACCTGCGGGTGGTTGGTTTCATTCTCCATCCGCAGCTTTTTTTTGCTCTTCTCGCGCTTTTCTCTTCCTTCCCAGCCACCAAAAAAAAGACGCGACGAGACGCGCCACTTTAACAGCTGACTAAAATATGACTAATCACGGAATTAAGGCCGAGGTTGAGTGGAAGGAAGGAAAGGAGAAACAACTTCTGATTGGCCAGCTGTTCGTTACCCCCGCGGAAAGGTGGACCATTTGGGGGAAGCCACTGTATTTTGTGCCTGTATCCCCAGGAAGGGCAATAATGGAAGGAGGGAGCCCCTTAGCAGTTACTATCACGGAAGATTGGAAGCAAAGATGGCAAAGGAGAGTACTTTAGATGGCCACTTTGCGCTGTATATACTGTACTCTGTATACCTGTACGACCTATCAGGCAGGTCGAGTAGCTCTATCTTGGTAGCAAAGACACTCCGGACATTAACCAAACCTATCGACCGAATACATTTAAACATCTCCGGCGACCTCGGGCAACTCGACTAAGACCAGGAGTGGCTGCAGACGCCGATTTAAAAGGTTAAGGTAGAATACCAATTAGATTGGGTCATAGACGTGGTCTCGGTTGGGATGTTAATTGAGGCTGATGGCATTTTTAATAATATATATACGATGACTGTTTCTTCAACCAGGCAAACACTTACCACAACATTTCGATACACATCGTGATATTTGCTGTAAACAACTGCTCTACAAGCCGTATAAACTACTTGAAGGTGGCCACGATATACTCGACCCGCATCGCGGAAAGATCACCGTGTCCAGCGCCAGATAAGATATACTCTGCCCTATGTGGGGATGTTGCGGGGGGTGACGGGCCAACCGACGGGGGAAAGATATGTAGCTTCGGCACTGAGAGAGGCGTTGTCGACAGTTTAGTTGACGGGATATACCCTCCAGTCAAGCAAGGCCGAGGCGGGATCGCCCTCCTTCACCGGCTAAATGTCAGGAGGGGCTCCGGTTAGCCATGTCTTTGTTAAGAGATAAATAGGGGACGAGTTCGCAGTGCAAAGGACCAGAGTGGCAGACCAGAAGACATATCCAGTGTTAAGGTCAGATATTCAAATTTCCACGAGTAAACGAAGATGGGACAGTGCTATAAGGAAATATCTGGGGCGGCAAGGAAGAGGAGAGACGATGCCCTGGCTGCGTTTTGGTCTATCCCCGATGTCAAGGAAGATGAGCTGCCGCGAGACCTGCGATCGTACCCTCAGACTTCAGGCCTTCTCACCGCCGAGGAGCTGGAGATTATCAATTCCGATGCATCTGTGCTGTTAGAGAAGCTCAGGACAAGAAAGCTGTCTTCTGTCACGATAACCACGGCCTTTTGCAGGGCAACTGTCATTGCACAGAAGCTGGTATGTATATAGTGACGCTTCTTCTGCTCAAGAATGAACAGGCTGGCTGACGTGCGAGAATTTATAGACCAACTGTGTCACCGAAGTTCTGTTTGACGAGGGATTGAAGCGTGCAAAGGAGCTGGATGATCATCTCGAAAAGACAGGAAAGGTGGTTGGTCCTCTCCATGGGTTGCCCATCTCGCTAAAGGATAACTTCATGACGGTCCCTCATCCGTCGTCTATCGGAATGGCGGCGTACACCATCGAGCCTACAGTAAAGGACTCCGTAATAGTGACAGGATTGCGAGACTTGGGTGCAGTCTTCTATGTCAAGACCAACGTGCCCACAGCAATGTTGATGGCAGAGACAGACAACAGAGTCTGGGGGGAGACTAGAAACCCCATCCACAAGGGTTTGAGCCCCGGTGGCTCGTCAGGCGGGGAGGCAGCTCTTCTGGCCCTCAAGGCGTCGCCATTGGGACTTGGGACAGATATCGGGGGCAGTATTCGTGTTCCAGGTGCGTTCTGTCATCTGTACGGATTGAAGCCTTCCTTTGGCCGGTTCTCAACCCTGGGAGGACGAGCAGCCATACAGGGACAGGAGTTTATCCCATCTGTGTGCGGCCCAATGGCAACCTCACTCGATACTGTCAAGCTTTTCTGCGAGACAATCATGTCCGAGCAGGCCGGACAGTGGAACGCCGACCCTAAGCTTCTCCCCATCCCCTGGAGAAAGGATGTCATCCAGCCAAAGGGGCGGAAGCTGCGTATTGGTATACTAGGCAACAATGACGGCGGGATGACATGCTACCCGCCGATAGAGCGCGGCCTTAATATCGTGAGCAAGGCACTGAAGGAAGCCGGCCATGATGTCTTTGAATGGTAGGCCACTCCTCCGCTATTTCAAAGCTGTATATGGCACTGACAAAATACTTCTTTTAAAAAAGGGAACCAACTGGCCACCCTGAGGTTCTGCGCCTCGTCATGGAAGGGTTCAAAGTATTCGGAACATCCGCCATCCTCCCTCAGCTAGAGAAGCACGGCGAGCCTCTCTTCAAGTGCATGGAGAAGACCTTCTCAACCCTCAAGGAAGACCAGCTAGACGCCGTCAAGCTAAGTGATATGATCATCGAACGCAACGGCCTGCAACGAGCGTATCTCGACAGGTGGATGGCCACCAAGACGGACACTGCTGGCCCCATGGAGTGTATCATCGCCCCAGCCGCCGTTGCCCCCGCTGCTCGTCTGGGATACGGCGAGACGATGCAGTATTTCGGCTTCACTGCCTTTGGTAACCTGCTAGGTATGTTTCCCTTTCATCTGGTCCGTTTCCTGCTGCCCGCCCCCTCGCTGATAAGCTGTGTGACTGGTGGCAGACCTCCCATCGTGTACATTCCCCGTCACCTACGCAGACAAGGCCGTCGACCTGAAGCGAGACGCCAGCTGGAAGCCCTTGAACGAACACGACAAGATCATGCAGTCCGAGTATGATCCTGAGTTTTATCACGGCGCCCCCGTCTCGCTGCAGCTGTACGGCAAGCGGCTCGAGGAAGAGAAAGTGGTCGAGATGGTGGAAGTCGTTGCGGACGTCCTCAAGTTCAAGCCGTAGTCCATCTTTGGTACCCAGGTAGCAGCCATTATTAAACCTTTCGATAGTAATAGACGTGTCCTCTCTCGCTATAATCGCCTCGCTCCTTGATCCTGACCACCGTCTCCCTCTTGTTGGAGTGGAGGCTCTGCTCGTGTTGCGTTGGCTGGAAGAAAAAAGCCGCCGCCCCAGGTGGTTGCCATGGACAACCAGCGTTTTCCCCCCAAGCCGTATGAGCCTCCAGACAGCCAGCGACGACAGACGACAGACGACAGACGACAGACACAACGACGGCAGCTTCTCATCGACAGCGAAACAGCAAGAGTGCGATCCAGTTAATTCTCAGCCCACTATCGCATCAAGATACTCGTTAACTCACAGTCAACATGGCCCCCCGCCGGAAAGCCGCCGACTCGCGCAAAAGCAACCAGGCAACCCTCCAGTTCGGCACGCAGTCGAAGATATCAAAACCCTTCTCCAATGCCTCGATACCCGGCAAGGACTTGAAGCAGCGGTCTCCCTCGCCCAAGGAGATCTCCCTACCTACCCACAGCCTGCCAAAGAAGCAGGACGACGAGCAGCAACAGCTGCAAGAAGCTACCGCCGAAGTCAAGGCCACTCCAGCATCCACAACTTCAACAGCCGTCGTACACGAGCAGGCCAGAGCCGAGGCAGCGTTGCCAAAGTCGAAGGAAGACGAGCAGGCAGAGGCATTGACTGTGAAGCAGCTACATGCATACTGGCGGGCGGAGGAGAGAAAGCGAACTGCCTCAAGAGGTATGCCGAGTACTACTGCGAGATTATCGTCATCAATCTGACATTTACGTGTTTACAGTGCATCAAGCAGATCTAAGTATTGAGGAGAGAATTCTACGACACTTTGACCTGTGCAGTCAGTACGGTGTAAGTAAAGTCATCGATATACCTCCCCGGCAGCAAACAAGCAGCAGAAAAGAGCTGACCGAAATATCATCTGTTAGCCATGCATTGGAATTGCACGGATAAAACGCTGGAGACGAGCTCATGCTCTCGGCCTGAACCCACCTATTGAAGTCCTTGCCGTCTTGCTAAAGGAAGAGACGCGGGAGAAAGCGAGCGAGAAGGCATACATCGACGAGTTGCTATCGTGATGTCTCATTCCCTTGGGTATTCCTCTTGAGTACCTCGTTTGTTTCTTCTCATGTTTGATTACGACGGCAGATGCTCTTTTATTACCGCGGCTTGTTGACTTCCTGTGTTATTTTTTCTTTCCTCTCGCATCTGCTTGCTTTGGTCCGTTGGATCGGCTGATGTTGACTTTGTTTTTGACACTTTTTTGTCTTCTTTTTTTCGCTAGGGACCATGGGATGCCGTTTGTTTTCTGATATCTTCTTTTTGGACATCGGGTTGATACTCGGGAACGAACAAGGTTGGAATTCATACTATTTTTCCCCTTAGATCTTTCCTTTGACCACCGAGCAGCGGACAAAACCCAACGATAGCGGTAGCGGACAGACGGTAATTGGTCACCTGCAGTGATCCCGAGCAATCGGCCGGGCAAGAGGGAGGAATGCCGACCAGATCTTCGGAATGCATCTCGTCTAGCGTCCAGCGTCCAGCGTTCACATGGAATTAAGTAAGGGAAAATGGAAGAGAGAGCGAGGCACACGGGTCGGCGCTTGTTTAAAGACGGCGGAACGAAAGAAAAACCTGGGGAAAGGCCCTTAATATCCTCGGGCCAACAGAATACGCCCTGGATGGATCGATGGATGGATCCGCTCACCGTTTCCCCAGGTTTAGCAAGCGAGCAGATGACCAGTGCCCCTTTTTTTTTCTCGGCCTCTTCTCTCTGCCCCTGGCACTTTGGCGCATGCAGCATCGTAAAGAGTGGCCCCCCGAAGTAATCTTATTACCATGTCATGCATGTTTCCTGGGGTTGACTGTCCATATGGCCGAGCAAACATATACAGACACATTAAAGTGTGAGACTAAAGAGTTAGAGGTGTGTCAGACTTCAATATCAACCCCTTTCCCGAGAAGCAAAGACAAGATTAGTAGTTGACCAGACAGAAGACGAGAAGCTTGAAATCAGAGAGCGAAAATATGAGGAAGTTAAGCTGCTCTTCCCTTCCCTCTCGGTTCTTAATAGATACTAAAACAAGGGAGCCAATTTGCGAGATCCTCGCATGCAGGTACATAGAGACCAATCGAAGGAAGGGCTGGGCCTTTCCCTTGCCTTCCATCTGTATACGAAGCTGCAGGCCTTCCGAACGCTTGCTTCCTCGTCTCGCCTACAGACGCTGATGACTCGCTTTGACCTGGCTGACCCCTTTTTGGCCTCTTTTTTCTCTCACCGAGGATGTTCCTCTTGCATGCAGTAATGCATGTGTACCAAACAGCGAGCAGAAAATACTGCCAGACGGCCCATGAGATGTAAATGCTACGTCGGCATGTCTCGTTGCCAGGGAACCTGCATCAGTGCACGGGAGCGGACTCCTTCGCCTTCGCCTTCGCTGTCGGGCTGAAGAAGTGAGATGGAGGCTGTGAAATGCTACATCCGTCATCGAGTGACACCCGCATCATCATCCCCATCATCAGCTGTATCCAGCGGATACAATGTCATCGGAAACAGGAAACAACAAGCCGCTACTTGCCACGAACTCTTGACTTCGGGCAACAGCTAAAAAATGGGATAAAAATCAGTAAAATCCGACGATGTGACGTATGCAGGCGGAGAGCATCGCCTCTTTGGGGATCTCCGGCCCTTAACCTCAAGCTAGGATCGGATATGGCACGGCATGATTTGGCTATTCGCACGCACGCATAAACAGAGACATGCAGAGAAGATGATGACAGGAAACGAAGGAACAATAACTTATTATGTGCCTGTTATCGAGACATGGCTGGCATGGATCAGTGCTGAGATAATACTCCGTCGATGGAGACAACCGATCAGCTTGCCAAAAGAAAACACGAATTAAAGAATTGGAGCACAAGAGCAGGAAAATTACACAGATTTACCCCAGATCGGGCCATTTGTTCCCACTCTCGATGGAGAACCACTGACACGGAGGACTTGACATGGAAGACTTGACATAAGTAGGCATAACAATAGTTAAGGGGAAGGACATCAGGGGGTGCGAGTCAACGCTATGGGAGTTGATATCTGAGAACCCGCTTGAGACGGACGCCCCAAGGCGTGCGGGTGATACGACGGTGGCACAGCTAGCCATAAGGATTTTCCAATGTGGCATTCGGTCCAGTGGGCATTGTCCGTTACTATCAATGCATAGTATAATTCATCAATCCAGAGGGGTGGTTGGTGGTGGTTGGATCGATCGTCATCGTCATCATCGTGAGGCAGGAGGACTGACGACGACAGTAGCAACCCAAGCTGGATATCTCCAGGGCAACAGATATGCGCAGTCCAGTCACCAGGACAGAGCTCCGAGCTCGAGTTGAGAAGAAGGGCGACTCAGAGTGAGCCGACTCGTCCAACCACCCGCTGACAGACTTTCGAGATGGCAAGGAGAAATAAGCAAAAAGAGAAGAAGCGGGTGACAGTATGATCCAGCACAGCACGAAGGACGAGCTACTACGCATCCCCTTGCCGCCTCCTGCCGGGATCTCCATATAGCCTCCTCTTGCTTCTCTTTCGACTTACCAGGCAAGCAACGATGAACCTACCCATGGCCAGTAGAGATGCTCCATGTGGAGACTTGACGTGAGACATCGATCCCAGCCCTCTGTCTCGTTGCTTTTTCCCCTTCCCACCTGCATTGCAGACACTAGCTGGACAATGGCCATTCAGAGTGCTGGGAGCCGCTGGGCCAAGCGGGCTTCCCCGTTCCAACTGTGTGAAGGAGAGTCATGGAGAAGCAGATCGGCCACGGAGATTGGCGATAAGGCCTTTTTAACAGCAAATGGGCTTCCTGGCCAAGCGGGCCTACCGGCTTGAGATTTTCTTTCGAGAAGCCTGGAGGCGCAAGGGGGTGGAGGTTGGGAATAGCGAAGGGAGCAGAGCGAGATGCAGCGGTGCATCCGTAACCCGAGAAGAGCGAACGAACATCTGCCACCTCCTGGCTTCTCGATGTTCGAGCTACGGCTTCACTCCGCATTACTTATTATTACTATTTTTATGGTGAGGGAGAAGGTAAACGACACAGGGGGCCCTTGGCTATTCGCACGAAAGGATACAAAGCCTTAGGCTATTTCATACAGCCGCTTCCTTCCACCCTAAACACTCTCTTACAGCGACAGAGCCCTTGAGGACGAGCTGCCCTAGTCAGTAAGGGGGGGGAAGAAAAGCTTGACCATCGTCAGGTCAGCTTTCCCGTCACCTCTGAGGTGGTTGGATGTTTGTTTGCCACCTTCAGCCGCCGGGCGATGAAAAGTCCACTGACGGTCCCTCCATGCGCCTGTTCGGATACACAGAGTACGGAGGATGGACTTCCAGACCTTCGGGCGAAGCAGAGGAAGACACAATAATGTGGCAGGGGTACTCCCAGCCAAAAGCAACCAAGCAAGCATGAAAAAAATAGCATTCTTGCTCGTTCCTCAAGGTTACGACGACGACCCACCTCTGGGGGAGCAACAAGGCCAAAAGTCCACACCACCCCATACCCCGTATCCACGCTTGGGAGAACATCCACAATGTACCGAGCAACCGACCTCGCTCTTAATGGACAACCATTAACTGTAACTCTGGAACCGCGGTCCAATGCACAAACATCCTCCGGCTTGCAGGACGGCATCTCCATTGCCAACAGGAACCAGCCATTCAGTCAAATGTTGCCGTCACCATCAACAACCACGCAAGATCAACCGTGGGTTACAAAGGAATGTATACACACACGAAGGTACATGTTCCTGGTACTGATCCAGGTATATACTATTCTGACCTTGCTGAGTGAGAACGAGAGCTGCATGTGAAATTTTCAAACCTCGTCCTCCCTTTCCCTCCCCGTCTGGCCAAATTGAGAGATCCCCATGTCTTCAACTAGCATATACCCCGGCCCCAATCCGACGTCTACTGTCCACAGACACTCCAGAGGACTCTCCATCCCCTCGAGCTACACTCTTGGCCGATGAACTCGAGGGCGTGGGGTGTGGATCCATCTCCTTTGCTTCTGCCTCCTCTTCCTCCACCTCTTCTTCAAGTGGCTTGGATGTGGTGCTGTTATTTTGAAAATTCGGCCGCTTGTTGCTTTTTCCGTTACACTGATTTATTGCCTCTCTGATATTTCTTTTTTCTTCTTTTTTGCAAAGTTGGATCCTCTGCATTTGTTTCTCATCTGAAGATATAAAGCTCTTCCCATCCTACCCGCTGCGTTCTGGCTTTTTTTCTTTCTCCTTTTCCTTTTCTCTTCTCCATCCTCGCAACAGTTCTCACTTAACATTGACACTCGTTTCGTCGTTCAACTGTCGTTTACTCTCGAATTAATACAAGTCTTTCTTGTCTACCAAATACCGACAAAATGAAGTTCTCTCAGGCCATCATTGCCCTGGCTGCTGCCACCGTCGTCTCTGCCCAGCTCCCAGACGTTCCTCCATGCTCTGTACGTGTTTAGTTCGACCGTGATGGAAAAAGGACCTATTTGCTAACATATGCTAGCTCCCATGCTTCCTCGATGCTCTCACCACTGATGGATGCTCCGAGTTGACCGACTTCAAGTGCCACTGCTCCAAGCCAGAGCTCCCAGGCAAGATCACTCCTTGCGTCAAGTCCAAGTGCCCGATGGCCGAGCAAGTCTGTAAGTTTGAACCCGATTATATCAAGTATCCTATTAGTTTTATGCACACGCATACTAACCTACGTTTACAGCCGTCTCCAATGCCGTCGTCAAGCAGTGCTCTCAGGCCGGATCTCCCGTCTCCATTCCTCCAGTTGAGGAGTCCTCCTCCCAGCCATCTGAGCCCTCCACCAGCGAGGCTCCTACTGCCTCTCCCACCGAGAGCTCCCCAGCTCCCACCACCCCTGCCCCAACTGGCACCGGCTCGCCATCCGGCACTGGCGCCCCAGGTGGCCCATCTGGCACCGGCACCTTCACCAACACTGGTGTCCCAACCCAGTCCACCCCCATCTACACCGGTGCTGCTTCCGGTCTCTCTGCCAACATTGGCGGTATGGGTGCTGCCATCCTCGCCCTCGCTGCCTACTTGTAAACAATGTCTCCATCAAGACCTATGCAAATTAATAATTAATCCTTTTTTTTTTTTAATTCACACTTGATGTCTCTTAGTTGATAAATTACCCCTTGATGACCTAATATATATACAATCTACTTCTTGAAAGAGAGAAGCCAGACAAATGTGTTATCCTGACGATTTTTGTTTTTCGTTTCGAGGGAAAAGCAACTTTCATCTTTTTATGTTCGTTCCATTGGAGATACTTCAGATATTTCTTAATTGTGGTCTTAACTGCATATCTGTAGAAAGGGGAAAGCGGCCAATATCTCACTCACCTTTTACTCATGCAGAAAATACAAATTATTATTACACCGCTTGATAATCTCAACTCTGGTCTGCGGAACAAGAAGACTTACGTATGCCTGCCTGCTTAGCTGCTTGTTTATTTTATCTGTCACCTGCAGCCCGGTCGTGGCGCGCCTAGACAACCGAGTTTTCCAAGCAAGAGTAACCACTATCATAACCCAAAGAAAGCCACTTGGGCAGTCAGTCAGGGAGGGAGACAAATCAGCAGAAACAGCGAGTCAACAGGATCTTGTCCGCCGCTATTGAAATATCCCGTAATTCAATATCGCTATAGACACTACAGAGTACTCTGTACCCACTAGTTAATATTTATGGTGACGGCATTGTACAACATTTTGCATGGCTAGTTATCAAGTTTACAGGCAGGAACTTGGCGCCTCCATCTTTCTTTCGGTATATTTAAAGAGACACACAGACAGAGAGTATATGTAGTAAAGAGGAGAGTGTAGTACGACTTGTTTTTTGGCTAGTAAGGAGTTTTAACTAGTGCATGTCGATGTCTGCAACAGTCCCCCTGCATCCCCGTCCAGGCCACAGTTCGTGTCGCACCAGCAGAGTCAGGCTTGCAGTGGTCATACAAGCAGCCACTCGATGGATGGCTCGGAGGCCTCAAGGAGTACGTAACTATCATGTCTTGAGGCAGGCTTCCTTTGCTGCCACGCACCAGCGTCGCCGTCTTCGTATTATGGATTTATTCCCGTCAGACAAACTCAATGGAGCCTCTGCTGGTAGGTGGGAGGAATATGACCTGCATGATCTTGTCTTTTAGCCTCATTCCCGCCCCGCTCCATTCGCTTTCCGGTGAATATTGCGGAATAATAGTGATGGGAAAAATGATATCTGGTTCTAGATATAATTTACCCTCTACTCCAGCCATATGCTTCTAATTTGCATTCGTACGGAGTGCGGAGTAATTCGCAATGATCGGGCGTCGCCTATACTTGCAAAAGGGGCTTGCATCTATGAAGTGGTTTGGTAACCGCTCCATAAAATATCAATTTAGGATTCGAGGCAATAGTTATCACATACTAGGTACTGCCAGGAATTCTTCAAGCCCAGCTGTGGTCGTCAACCTGATATATTATACCCCTTGCTGATACCCAGGCAAAGACATCTCGTCGGGAGTAGAGCTTTTTTCACTAGCAAGAAAGGTCACAAATAAGTGGCCCATGACAGTCATTCCAGTAAGGAGGGATGGGCAAGGTTAGAGCTTACCCTTCCATTGATGCAGATCACCCAGCTCAGGGAGTTGAAGTGGGATAATGAACCGAACCACTCGCCCTCGGGTTGACACCCTAAGGATATCTATGCTTGCAATACCGTGGCCGATGACCAACCATCCTTTGGAAATCCTCCCTTATTGACCCAAGGAAGAACCTGACCGATACAGAGGATAACTGTCAGTCACCATGGAAATGATTTGAGAAATTACCTCTACAGGCAATAAGACCTGCAAATTCACCATTTTTCAAGGTGAATGTCAACTGTGACTCGGAAATATTGAATTACAGAACCCTAGCCTTCAAGTGTACAAGAAGGAATGGTCCCATGGGGTTAACATTGATGCCAACCCGAAACATAAATATCATGCATGGATGAGATATTGTACCGTGAGCTCAACAATGGTTTCTCTAGCTACCTCCACCACCTGATTATTTATTTTCAAGCCCTTCCACTTTCATATAACTAATTACACTCTAACAGCCCACTGATTCTAACTCGACTGACAGTCCTATGACAGTTCCGGTCAACACACTCTCGTCTAGCTACTTGGATGCATTTACCCAGACTGTTAGTCGCATCTTATCGACAGACTTGTGTGACCGATACCTTCGCCCAGATAATAAGGCGGGAGCCAAGTACATATAAAGACCTTGTTTTCAAGACTGGCTACCCCATACCCCAGAAAATACCCTTCTCTGGTCCGTCCGAAGAAGATATTAGGAGGGCTAAGTGTTTTCAAGAGGGAGCTAGGCCTGATACACCCCAGTTAGAGTCCTCAGTGAGTAATTTAATTCTGGTATTCAGTCCGCACATACTCTAACATGGTTATCAAGCTAGTCCAGTCATATCAAAACACCGTATTGGGCTCAAGGGAGTTCAAACTGCACTTGCTCGAAATTGCTGCCGTCGCAGTTCATAATATTTCAGCAGATTTGTTCACAAGTTGCTCTCATGATACCCAGCTTCTTAAGCCTGACTACAAGCCCCTTCCATCACAACCAACTCCGCCTCTATGGCCAACCCGTCTCCGCCATCGTGCGTATGACGAATATGGGATTAATCCCCTAGGCATTGCCGGAATGGTAGCTCACTGGGTAGAGGTCAAGGTGCTTGGAGGAGTGGTCATATTTGATTGAGGCGAGTCCGAGAATGGGATGCGTATTATCAACTTTGACTAACGCATTCAAGGTCCTTGATGCATATCTCTATCCAAAGTACCCGTATATGTTCTTTGAACTCTCAGACAAACAAGTAGACGACTTTGCTGCCTTTGGTACCCATAGCTCTGATCCTAACCACAACCATTCAACTTCTAGGCTTCTCCCTATTGCTACAGAAAGATATGCCCTTCGAGTTGACCTGGAGTCTGCTATTCAGATGTATATATATCTTCGGTGACAAGAATGAACGTAGACCCCTATCGATGAAGTGCCCAGATTATCAAAGGCTGGTCCGGCGACAGATTATACGCGAGGATTATCCGCATTTCATGGAGTATGTAGAGAAGATAGAAAAGGGAGAGCATTCCTAGCCGTGTTATTTTGGCGACTGCCAATGCGTTTAGCATGCCTTTTCTCGCGTTTAGTTCTGGAGTCACGGGTCTATTTGACTACCCTTGCCTCCAGAAGCAGACTTTATCTGGACTGCAGCCCACAATGATGTAACCAATATTTGGCTAAATAGGTGCTTGATGTCTAACTCCTACTCCGTCTGCGTTTAGTTTATTGAATTAATACATTGTGAAACACCAGGAAATACAGTGGAAGTTTCAATTTCTCAGTCTATCACCGGGACAGCATGTACGCCGAGGCCAGTGGCAAGGAGAGTCTCAGAAAAACGCATGTTTGGGTAGAGCTTGGGTATGTAGGCAGAGGTATGAATTGTGGTCTGGATATAGATGTCTGGGTAAGTTAAGGAGGAAGTCCATCGGGGGTATATAGGGACGAGCAAACTAATAAACAGTTTAATGAAATTGCGACTTGCTCTTGAGGATATTCTCCATTGATCGACCAAAACCTCAAAAACTAAGACCGGCATTATTTAGTTATCGAGAGATTCGAGACAATCTATCGGACATATTGCGGGAGGCGATGTAACAAGCCGATGTGAAGTTGGGTTCTGAGATGTTCTATTGGTTGGTATTTTTAGATACGCGCTAAAATATTTAGCCGACGCCGAGAGTTTCGTCTTGGCATCAACGGGTCTAACCCAAGGGGGTGGGCAGGCCGCAGTTTTGTATTAGTTAGTCATTTCATCTCCGCTACATCTCGCTTGGCTGTAGGCCTCGCACATTTGATAGAGCTCAATATCATCATCCTCCTTCTGATAATACCCAAGTTATCTGTTATAGATCCATGAAGATAACCAACAGCTAACCGGAAAGTTAGCTAGATCTCTATAATTTCCCTGCACATTATAGCACCCTTCGAAAGCCCTGGCAAATTTATACACTCGTATTGTTCCTTAAAGGATGCGACTTTTTCTCCCGTGCAGTCAGGCGAGCTAATTATATATAGGTAACTAAGTTATGCCGTCGTCATATTGCTAGCTTTCAGAGCATACTTGTAGAAGTCACATAAGACAGGACCAAACGCATCCGGACGAAAATTCCTAAAGTAAGGATTATGTTAATGCATCATGCAGCCCAGGGAGATTTTGCCATTGGATCGACCAAAGCAGGTCCAGCATTTTGGGCAGAATGAGTCGAACTCTGGTCACAAAAATTGGTCTTTTTATTATAGCGATGATCTTTGCCACAATGTATGGAACAATGAATAAGCGGAGATGTATATCCGGCATGCCAAGTCGGCCATATTTTACGAGCATGAAGAGGAAGAAGGATGAAGAAAAGGAATTATGTCTAGTATTATGCATCATTTTGATCATGGAGAAGTTTTTAAGTAACAGGAGAAAGGGGAAGAAGGAATTAAGAGCCAAACTCCTTGATGTCGGTGGTCTTTCCGCTGAGGGCCAAGGGGACGATGCCGGAGACGTGCATCTCGGGACCAAAGACGTGCATGTCGAGATGCAGCTCCTCGCCGACGGCCTTGATGTTCTTGAGCCCCTCCTGGTAGTTGGGACCAGCTCGCCGGACCCAGATCTGGGTCTTGTGCTCGACGAGAACGGGAGCGACTTCTCTGAGAGCGCGGATGACGCCCTTGAAGGTGGTGGCTACGTTGGTGAAGTTTGCAATGCCGCCGCCGATGAAGAGGACCTTGCCCTCTGGCCGCAGAGGAGCACGGAGCATGAGGTCGAGGACGGTGCGGGCGTAGTTGTAAGTCTGGGTCTCGGTGGGAGCACCCGAGTACTCTCCGTAGTTGGCGAGCTCAGAGACGTGTCCCGCAGAGGCGATGGCGTCTGCGTAGACGACGGATGCACCACCGCCGGCGACGAGGGTCCAGATGCGGCCGTTGGCGTTGAGGACGGTGAGCTTGAGGGAGGCACCCGTCTTGGCGTCCATGTCGGAGATATATTTCTCCTCCTTGCTCATCTCGCGGCCAAAGGGAGCAGGGAAGTCCATGGGCGGGCCGGCGTCGATGGTGACCTTTGACGAGGTAGCTGCAGCAGAGGCGGCAAGGCCCAGGGCAGCAGGGGAGCGAGCAATGGCCCACTTGGTGCCGCACTCGAACTCTGCGGTCTGGTCGAGCTTTGCGGCGAGGTCGAGGAAGTGGACGGAGGCCGAGGTCTTGTCCTCGTTAGGGATGACGACCAAGGGGTTGATCTCGAGGTAGGTGAACTGGCAGTCGACGTAGACGGCGTAGAGGCGGGTGATGAAGTCCACGAGGACGTTGTGCAGTCCCTTGGGTATCTTGCTGAGCAGGCCGGCCGCGATCTCCTCGTTGCTGGGATACTGCTTGAGGTTGACGGGGACGAGCAGCTTCTCAGCTTTGGCGTCGACGTCGCCCACGTCCACGCCTCCTTCATGCGTAAACAGTATCCAGTCTCCCTACACTTGTTTAGCATATACATATATATATAGAGGTCGGTAGAGTGTACCTCTCTGACGGAGTTGATGTTGATGTAGTATTCGGTGTCCTGCGGGTGCGGCACAAAAGGCTCGACGAGGAAGTGCCTGAGGACGCCGACGACGGTCTCTACCTGCTGCTCCTTGCCCGCCCGCTCGGCTATCCAGGCTCTGGCTTCGGCCCAGGTCTTGTTGAGGGCGAGCAGGCCACTCTTGCCGCGGCGCTTGATGAGCTGGTCGGGCTTTGCGACGAAGCGGGCACCGGGAGCGAGCAGCCAGGGATAAGTGGCCTCTGCCTGGTCGAGGACGGCCTCGACGGCGGTGTCCGCTGGGAAGTCGAGCGAGGCGAGCTTTGGGGGCGGGTTGTGGGTGTCTGCTGGCGGTAGAGGCGAGGGCTTGATGACGGGGGCGCGGGTGAGATGGTAGTTGAGGATGGCCTTGCCGTCGGCCTCGTAGATGCTCTTTGCCGACATTGTGTAGTGGTAGTGGTGGTAGAGAGGATAGAGCAGAGTAATGAGCAGAGAAGAGAAGAGGATGGAGTAGAGCAGAGGATAGTAGAGAAGAGGATAGTGAATGTCGAGAAGAGAGTGAGATATAAGGCGAGGCTGCAGCTGAGATGAAAGACGAGCGGCTGCGGGTGGAGTGTTGGTTGGGGCAGAGTTACTTCTTCCACCACCAAAATTAGGAGGCGAGAGAAGTAACTCTGCCCAAGCTCGCATTTTCCCACCAAAAGCGCTTGTTGAGGCAGCCTCGCCTTTCTTCTTCTCTTCTTCTTCTTCTCTTTCTTCTCTTTCTTCGTCTTCAGGCGGAAAGAAAAAGCTCCTTCGACTCAGCTTCTCTTCTTCTTCTTCTTCTTCTTCGTCTTCTTCTTCGTCTTCTTCCTCGAGCCGACGGACCTTTGCCTGTCTCTCTGCTGAGCCTTCGAGTCCTCCTCTTAAGCCATCCTCTGTCCTTCCAACAACATCTCAGACGACGAGAACAGCTCATCTTATACCTGCTACAGCTCACTCTACAGCTTCTACAGCTTCTACTTCTCTAATCTACTGCTTCTGCTTCTCTCATCATGGGCGCCGACGGGAATTTGTCTGCCAACGACAACATCACCCGCTTCACTGCTGCCTCCCGCCCGCTCACCCCCCTCGAACACAACCTCTTCCACAACAAGACACGATGCTTCGTCTAGTACGTACTCAGAATATTAGCTATAAGGGATAGAGATGGAGATACTGACTGGCGCAGTGGAATGCAGCCGCGGGCGGTCCAGGGGATGCTCGACTTTGACTTCATCTGCAAGCGGTCGACCCCGTCCGTCGCCGCCATCATCTACACCTTTGGCGGCCAGTTCGTCAGCAAGATGTGCGTTTACAAGAGCTCAAGAACCGTCCATTGATCTATAGTTACTGATATGTGATGGTAGGTACTGGGGAACGAGTGAGACGCTGCTGCCCGTCTACCAGGACACCACCAAGGCCATGGCCAAACACGCAGACGTCGACACCGTCGTCAACTTTGCCTCGTCTCGCTCCGTCTACTCCTCCACCATGGAGCTCATGGAGTTCCCCCAGATCAAGACCATTGCCATCATCGCAGAGGGCGTTCCCGAGCGGGTGGGTTACTCTCTTTCTTTTGTGTCAGTTATAGGCTAATTGGTGAAATGCTAATTGTGTAGAGGGCGAGAGAGATCATGGTAAGGGCAAAGGAAAAAGGAGTCACCATCATTGGCCCTGCTACCGTCGGTGGCATCAAGCCCGGTGCCTTCAAGATCGGAAACACCGGCGGCATGATGGACAACATCGTCGCCTCCAAGCTGTACCGCAAGGGCTCCGTGGCCTACGTCTCCAAGTCCGGCGGCATGTCCAACGAGCTCAACAACATCGTCTGCCAGACCACGGACGGCGTCTGCGAAGGTGTCGCCATTGGAGGTGATAGATACCCCGGAACTACCTTTCTAGACCACCTGCTGCGCTACCAGGCCAACCCAGAGTGCAAGATCCTCCTCTTGCTCGGCGAGGTCGGCGGCGTCGAGGAGTACCGTGTCATCGAGGCCGTCAAGAACGGCACCATCACCAAGCCCGTCGTCGCCTGGGCCATTGGAACCTGCGCCAGCATGTTCAAGACCGAAGTCCAGTTCGGCCATGCGGGAGCCTCTGCCAACTCGGACCTCGAGACCGCCGTCACCAAGAACAAGTCCATGCGCGAGGCCGGCATCCACGTCCCCGACACCTTCGAGGACCTCCCCGACGTGCTCGCCGCCGTCTACCAGAAGCTCGTCAAGCAGGGCACCATCAAGCCCCAGCCAGAGCCCGTCGTGCCCAAGATCCCCCTCGACTACTCCTGGGCCCAGGAGCTCGGCCTCATCCGAAAGCCCGCCGCCTTCATCTCCACCATCTCCGACGACCGTGGCCAGGAGCTGCTCTACGCGGGAATGCCCATCTCCGACGTCTTCAAGGAGGACATCGGCATCGGCGGCGTCATGTCCCTGCTCTGGTTCCGCCGTCGTCTGCCCGCCTACGCCTCCAAGTTCCTCGAGATGGTCCTCATGCTCACCGCTGACCACGGTCCCGCGGTCTCGGGAGCCATGAACACCATCATCACCACCCGTGCCGGCAAGGACCTCATCTCCGCCCTTGTCTCGGGTCTGCTCACCATCGGCTCCCGCTTCGGTGGTGCCCTCGACGGTGCTGCAGAGGAGTTCACCCGTGCCTTTGACCGGGGTCTCTCCCCACGCGACTTTGTCGATACCATGCGCAAGGAAAACAAGCTCAGTAAGTTCTGACCTTTAACCTTATATCCTTGCTTATCCACAGTCACAAAAAAAATAAATATAAAAATATATCCCTGCTAACGTCTCTAGTCCCCGGCATTGGCCACCGTATCAAGTCCAGGGCCAACCCTGACCTCCGCGTCGAGCTGGTCAAGGAATACGTGATCAAGAACTTCCCCTCGCACAAGCTGCTCGACTACGCCATCGCCGTCGAGACAGTCACCACCTCCAAGAAGGACAACCTCATCCTCAACGTCGACGGCTGCATCGCCGTCTGCTTCGTCGACCTCATCCGCAACTGCGGCGCCTTCACCCCCGAGGAAGCCGAAGACTACCTCTCCATGGGCGTGCTCAACGGCCTCTTCGTCCTCGGCAGAAGCATCGGTCTCATCGCCCATTTCCTGGACCAGAAGCGTCTGCGCACCGGCCTCTACCGCCACCCATGGGACGACATCACCTACCTCCTGCCCACCCTGTCCAAGGGCTCGTCGGCCGAGGGTCGTGTCGAGGTCAGCATCTAGGCTCGGCTCACCCTGCGAACTTACGGCTGTTGAAATTTGAAAATAGATGGTGGAGGGATGGTAGGTAGATACTAGCTTGACTTTTCAACCTTTGATATGAAAATTAGTCCATGATAATAATATTTCTCGTTCATCTCGATTCTTGTAGACGGACTCACGCTGTACTCTTGTAGACTTAATTGTTGTAGTTGCCCAGCTGGTTATCTTATCTTTGGCTAAAATTCAGCCGCAAGATGAAAAACCATCAACGTCACTCAACAACATCTCATTCTCCAACAGTTGATAAAGCCAATTGAACAAGAAGAATAATAAGAAGAAGAAGAAGAAGAAAAATACCAAGATGGTTCGTCTGAAACATCGATATCTGCTGGTCAATATCCTCTACCCGCCGCACACAGGCGCACAGAAGACCCAGCTGGACGAAAAGGCCTTCCACCTCCAGCTTCACCGGCCAACGCCAGACGCTCTTACGCCCCAGGCCCTCGCCAGGATGGTCAGAGAGGCCGTCGCAGAGATGTTCGGCGACTGGGGGATGGGCAGGCTGGGAGGTGCTGGTGCCGGTGCCGTCAGTGGTGCGTTTCATCCTACCTGCTTCCTATCTTCCCTAAGTACTGACTGACTGAATAGTGAAATATCTCTCGCCCGCTACGTCAACAGCCATCATACGCTGTCCTCGAGCAAGTTATCGCCTGGTATGGTCGGCCTTGACATACACTTCAAGTCTCCCTGCTGGCCGCCAGAGTGCAGGCGCCAACGAGATCGACCAGCTCCATCGCTGTGTCTTTCGCGTCGTGCGCGTCTCGGGAACCATGAAAAAGGCTGAGCTCGAAGCTATCCGCCGGGCGCGCATGGAAGTCGTCAAGTTGACTCGGGAATGGGAGAATGGAGGCAAGGCTGCGCTCGAAGACATGTTTGCTGCTGACGGGCCTGCTGCGGTGCCGCTGGAGCACGGGATTGAGAGTGCAAGTGAAGATGATGGCGACGGCAGTGAATAAATGCCGTCTTCTTCTTCTTCTTTTTACCTCTTTCTTCGCTACCTCCGTCTGATCGGTGATTTTACAAAGGCTAGGTATGTATCCTGATTATTCTCCGTGTTATATTATCCCTATTATCCCCATATTCCCCCGCAAAAAACGCCCCTACCAGTTGTACCATGATTCGTTAATTACTTTGGAGGTTTCCTTACCACCTTGATGCCGTTGTTGGGCGGGACATTCGACATTAGCTCGTCCATGTCCATGTCGTCGTTGTCGCCAGCAGGACCTGTTGAGTTCAGCCTGGCTTCGGCTTCCCAGTCCTGCCTCTCCTTCTCATCCCACTCATCCTTTGCATCTAACCATCTCTCCTGCACATCCTTCACGTCCATCACCCCCATACCTTCTCTAACAGCCACCTGCCAGACTGTATCATTGGCTCCCTCGGCGGATCCAAATGCATACCCGCCCGCTCGATCGATCGCATGCAGCAAGCTCATCATGCTCTTCTTATCCTCTACCGCCAACGTCTCGAATCCTACCAGCCCGAAATCCTGCACTAGCTCGACTATGGCCGAGTTCAGCGCGTCGAACTTGGAATTCGCGAGCCACGGCGCCTCCTCGTTTAGGTGCGGTATCAGGTGCGACAGGTCGTGGACTTCGGTGTAGAAGTCCAGGTTGAACGGGAGGGAAGGGTATTTGCTGAGGTTGTCGATCTTCGTGAGCACGTTCAGATGCGGCAGATCCATCTGAAGCATTGCCCGGAGTGACAGCAGCAGCGCCGAGATGTACATCGACGGAAGCGTGAGGTTATATGAGTCGACCAGGTGCACTACAACTAGCTATACACATCGCATGTTAGCATATTAACTCCGCCAGCCTGCATGCACTCTGCGCATGAGTAAATGCAGCTGTTCAAATTCGAGGATATGGGGCGCTTGCACACTCTATACCCAAGTTTCTGGATCTTGAAGAACATGTTCCGTAGTGAGCTGTGGTGTGTGAATATCTCCACCTGGCCAGGGCAGTCGAACAGAACATAGTCCTCTGCCAGCCAAACCAACCGTTAGAAGAGCCATACATAGTAGATGTAAGAGAACATACCTCCCAAGTTGTGTAGTCCTTCCTCAAGCCACTCAAAGTTCTCCTCGAGCTCCTCTAGCGCATACAGCACAGCTCCGTTCGGGCCCAGGGTGTCTTCCTTCATGATCTCTTCTAGCGTAACGAGCTCCCGCACGTCCACTGCCGGCGTATACGAAGTCTGGTCGTTGGCCGGATCCAAGTTGACGATCGAGCACTTGCGCCCGATGGCAGACATGAACTGCTGCATTCCATTGCAGTACGTCGACTTGCCGGACCCAGGAGGGCCGATCACCAGCTGTGCAAACGGCATCACTCGCTATCCCGCTGCCTGTCCGTCTGTTCAATATAAATCGTCAGCTACCAAATAATAATATGAAGCTTCAAATCAAAAAGTTGAGAAAAAGAAAAAAAGGCGGTGAGGGGCGGCAGAATCCGCCGTCTTTTTGAAGCTTCCAAAAGTTCGAGCGAAGTCGAAGAAGCCAAACAGACATTGAAAGACTTTGAAAGACGTTGAAAGACGTTGAGAGGGATTGAAAGGCTGAAGTTGACCGGGTAATCGTTTATATACGCGAATAAGTGTCTGCAGATGGCTTCTAGTAAGTGTAGCCCCCCTCCCCGCCTGCCGATTTGACCGTGTGCTGACAGGGCTTTCTAGACCACTTCGCCGTTGCGAACCCGCCCTCGGACGTGATATCAGCCGTCCAATTCTCCCCCGAGCCAGAGTCGACGCGCTTTGTGGTGTCGTCATGGGACAAGAACGTATATCTGTATGACCTCAGAGACGAGAACGGCACTATTGGCGAGGGGAAACTCATACAAAAGTTTGAACATCGCGCGCCGGTGCTAGATGTCTGTTTTGGCCAGAATGAAGACGAACTATACACTGCCGGGCTGGACTGGGACGTCAAAAAGTCAGTCAGTTCAAGGAAGCTGTGATTTTCTTTGCGTGTAGTGTGGGTGCGCTGACGGTTTGCGTGCGGTTATTTACAGGATCGATATACAGACCTCAACCCAGACGGTGCTGAGCTCACACAGCCAGGGCGTGAAGTCGGTGGTCTACAGTAGAGAGCATGGCCTGGTCGTCTCGGCGTCGTGGGATCTGACACTGCACATCCACAAGGCAGATGGGAGCGCTTCCCCCGCGACAATCCCACTGCCATCAAAACCCTTCTCCCTCTCCGTTACCCCTACCAAACTCGTCGTTGCCATGGCTTCGAGAACGCTACACATCTACGACCTCAAGTCTCTGGTGCTCTTCCTGGCGCAGTCGGGCGGCGAGCCACCAGCTCACACTCTCGAATTAGAGCCCTGGCAGCGCCGCGAGAGCAGTCTCAAGTTCATGACCCGGGCGGTGGCTTGTATGCCTGATGACGCCGGCTACGCTTCATCAAGTATAGAAGGGCGAGTAGCGGTTGAGTGGTTTGATCCTTCCGACGAGTCTCAAGACCGAAAATATGCGTTTAAATGCCATCGACAGCACGTGGACGGCGTCGATGTTGTCTACCCCGTCAACGCCCTCGCCTTTCACCCTGTATTCGGCACTTTTGCCTCTGGAGGTGGTGACGGAGTGGTTGCCCTGTGGGACGGTATTGCGAAGAGGAGGATACGGCAGTACCCCAAATACCCTTCCAGTGTGGCTGCATTGGACTTTAGCTCTAACGGGAAATACCTTTTGGTTGGAATCAGCCCTGGATTCGAGGACGAGAAGGACGACGTGCCCGAGGGCAGCGTCAAAGTGATGGTTAGAGAACTCGGCGAGACAGAAGCAAAGGGGAAAGGAACCAAATAAGAGTATCATTTATATCGTGTACAAAAAGAATATTAAAGTCTCTAGTGTATTCTGGGTATCCTCGTGGAGCCACTTTGATGTTATATGCAATAATCATGAACCCGCCTAACACCATGTCAAACTTTGTACTTTGTATCTGCCTACTATTAGTGTGGGCTCACTCCTTTGGGTGTACCACTAGTATACACAAATAACAACGAAGCGATTTTCTGAAGATATCCGGGGGTATAAGCACAAGTTCTGGTAAAAGGTACGCAGTAACAGGAAATAAAATACAAGGCTATTAAGAGGTTATGAGGGTAGGCTGGAGCTTGGTATCAATAACAACACCTAGAGGCGGGTAGGGTGAGAGCGATAGTTCCGACATAGTTTCATCCTCGCTAACTAGCATAGAAAGTCCATGGCCATATCTGGAGATTCACCATCGGAGTTGTCGTCTAAGTCAAGCGGCTCCGCCCCGCCGGCCAGGGCTGTTACGGCATGAAGTACCCATTGCATTTGAAGAAGTGCAGTATCTGGCAGCGGGTGAGTATCCGCGTTAGCTGTTTTGATCACGATGAGATCACCACTAAAAATCCTCAGATCCGTGTCCACATTGTACAGCTTGACCTTATCGACCGCTTGGGCCCCCCGCTCTCCAACCCATCTGCGGTCCTTTATCGCTGGAATGTCGGGTTTTGCTGAGACCCTCATGGCTGACGGGTTGTCGACACGAGGCAGCCAGTAAAAACGAAGCTTGAGTTGAGTCCTATCTTCGCTGAGCTCAACTGGCTTCAAAGCAAAATAGGCCTCCCCGTGATATTTGTGGACACTGGGTGCAAGGCAGAGCATATTCCTCATCGTCTCAGTAGTGGGCTGGATGGCTCTAAACCATTCGTCGACCTTATCCTCGGTCCAGAAACGCCTTAAGACATTCCAGGGGTTATACATGCACTTGCTTGCCTCGGGCGATTGGAGATATCGCATTGAGAATGGGAATATGTGGGCTACTTCAATTGGCATACCAGCACCGGTAATAATGCACTTCTGGCTATCGCGTTCGCGGCACTACAAAGCTTCTCGTAAGTAGTTATAGCAGAAATCGATAACTACCCAGGTAAGAGACTAACCTTTCCAGCTTCGTCTGATGAGCTAGTAATCTCTCTCAGCTTGCGTTTAACCCCGCGTGGATCCAGGCTACTAGGACTGCTTCTCCGAGACTGGGCAAGGGCAGGTGAAGATGCTGCAGAGGACTGCCGGCTTTTCTGGGTCCCTATACGCAGCAAATGTCAGTAAATACTTTTTCCACCTGCGCATGAAAGTCAGCTCTTCAGGGAGGACACAAAGAACTCACATTGTTTCACTATCTGTCCCTTGCTGGTAAGCCAATCCAGGATAACGTACTGATCTATAGCGTCGTCTCGTGCCTTCGCAATGAGTTGCTTTAGTTTATCGAGGTCCGCTAGCCATAAGAAAGCCCATAGTTCTCTCGAAACAGGCTGCTCATTAAAAAGGCCGTCAAGTTCACGCAGTAACTCAACCCGCGCGTCACTGAAGAATTCTTCCTCTAGAATATGCACACCCTGGGTTGTATCCATGGTTAACAACAAGCACCGGACTCAATAGGCCAACTGAGATCAGCTAGTTTGGATGGCAAAGGCTCTGTAGATTGATATCAGACCGTGAGAAGTCAAGCTCGATCAACTGTCGCGTCCGTCTTGGTTGAAGTTGAGGGAGGGCGCTCGATTTCATCCTGGGAGTAGAAAGTGTGAGAAGTCTGTAAACAACCTACCTAAGGACAAGAGATGGCGACTGACGAGTTAAGCGAGAAGGCAAACGCCTCTCTCAACTACCTAATGTTGTTAGATTATTAACTAGACAGAGAGGAGCCGAATCAGGGTGGACTGTAAGGCCCTTGAAGACGAGGATTGATTCTAGCAACTGTGAATGATTCCTAGATAGTCCTTGCGTAACTAAGGACTGTGAGGCTTGAGGCTGTATAAATAGAGAAAAACTAGCTATAAGAAGGGCCTTTTATAGTATAGTTTAATATAATATAATAAGATAACTAATAATAATTTTTTTTTAGTTCTAAACTAAGGACTAAGAATATAAAAATAATAAATCATATAACGGGCATACTTCCTCCCTTATCCTTACTACACCCCCCTTAAGGAAATTAATAGCCCCGCGTAAAATAATTAATACTAGTATAGACTCCTCTTAAAGGCTAACTCTACCTCTTTAAGTCTTCAATCTTATTTTATAGGTCCCTAAAAAGTCTTAAATAGACTATATGGCTTATAAATTCCCGGCGATGAGCTTCTATAGAGGGCTCGGGTCCCTAGTTAAGCTAAGGGACCCTGAGTTTATAACTCTATCCCTATACTCTCTGCGGCCTAAGCATGAGCTCTAAGTAAGTCCTGAGGCTGTTGAGATGACACTTGTAGTAGGACTGGTAATCCCCAAGATAAGTTGGTGCGCCATAGAGGCTCCAGGGGCGCAGCGGATGTTAACGAGTCATCGACTCCTGAGTCCTTAACCACTCCATCTTTCTAGTTACCTACACAAGGCAGCCAGTAGTTAAGAGCGAAGCTTGAGTTGAGTCCTATCTTCGCTGAGCTCAACTGGATTCAAAGCAAAATAGGCCTTGTCGTGGTATTCGTGGACTCTGGGTGCAAGGCACAGCATATTCCGCATGATCTCAGTACGAAGCCATTCGCTGCCTTATCCTCGGCCCAGAAACGCCCTAATAACTATCTTCGGTCAAAAACCATAGTTGATATTTGAAGGCCTTAGAAACTGTCAATGATATAGCGACTCTCTCTGCAGCCAGTTAGGGATTTCCCTTTCGGCCCAGCGGTTTGACTAAAACACTCTCTTCCGTGTTTCCAGGTAGTACTTTGATCTCCGTGTATATCAGACCTTTTGCCAGTTTTGATCCTATCGATAGTGTTTGATGTCAGTTGTCTAAATATCATGTCAAAGGCTATATTTGGCTTATCTGGTACTAACGGCAGTCAGGAGGAGAAACCAGATAGTAGAGGAGTAGGAGGAGAAGGAGGAGGTTGAGTGGCTGCACAGCGAGGTTCAATAACTACCCAAGGAGACATAGAGAAAGATAACTGCAGTGACTGGAGGGGGGGGGAGAGGCCGGCCTGCAGTGAAGAAGATGAGGAGAAGGATTTGGTGAATGTTGGCCCCGAAGCGGTAGTTAGATAACTAGTTAGTTAATTAACTGCCCAGCGAGCAGTCAGCTAGTTATCATGCCTTATTATTTCCAACAATTGCTCGTGCGGTAACTTCCACGACTTGAATCCATACCGTTGCAGAAGCTTGCTGCTAGAGTCACCTACTTAAGTAGATTGACTATGGCAACGAGCAGGTCAGGGGAAGGCTGGGGTCCTCAACTGACCTTTGCTCCACTCTAAGTTCTCAGGAACGCAGACAGTGTGACAGTAGCTTGCCGGCAACAGCAGCCAGAAATCGGTCCTTCCAATAGCCTTCCTTGAATCGAGGGTATTTGTGCTTGAGTGAACCTGGCGCTCTCAGTGGAAGTGGCCCACAAGGCTCCAGGATGTCACTATGTGACCTGAAAAGCCTGACAGCATGCTCATGATGCTCATCTGGAATACACAAGGGACCATGTAAGACGGCAAAATGGATGATGGGTATGAATACCCTGACATTCGATACTAGCCTAGGAAAATACTCTCCATTTTCATCGTGGAGGAATTTGAGTCCCGCATCTCCTTCTGTCACGGAGTAAAAGGGTTGGTTTTCTAGTAAGACTAGAGCTACCAGTTTTCCTTTAAATGGGGAGCTGATTCAGATAGGAAACCTTCCAACGCCTATAAATATAGAAAAAGGAAGGACTAACAAATAGAAGCCAAGTTTGAGTCTCATCATAAATATGCGTTTGAACGAAGAATCAAAGAATACTATCTATACGGCGAGGGTGCCCGGTGTCGGAATGGCAACATCTCATCTCCCGCTGGGTCCGAACTGGGTACTTTCTGCAAATCCGAAGGTTTTTGGCGGCCGCAGCAGGTGCAGCAGGCACAGCAGAATAGCTTGCTAATACCGCTGGAGGGCATTTTGGCATCAGGGCCCCGTATGGTTTTACCCGGGTGGACAACGTTCCATATTCCAATGGCGAAGAGCATTGGAACGGCATCGAATACGTACATGTACCATTCGTGGTGTGGGATAGGATTTGAGTCAGTATGCCCGGACGAGAATTCTATCAAACGATAGACGATGCGCATGGTGATAAAGAAGAGGCTGATGTAAAGTGAGTACAAGAGGGGTCTCCAGGTTCGCTTAGAATCTTGCAGTCTTCCAGTATGCTCGAGGTGGAGCATTTGACGGTGGAACTGGATGGCGAGGATGAGGAACAGGATGATGAAAAACTCCTGGATCCCAATGCCACCCATGTAGATGTGGATTCCTCGCATGGCGGCCTCGGGTGTTTGTCCTGGCCCAGCCATGCCGCCACCAACAAGCTGGATGATAAAGGCAACGAAATCTAGAACAACGAAGATCTTCGCTAATAGTGCTGGTTTGAAAATGCCGATGGTTCGACTGGGGATGTAGAAATGAATCATGCGGGCAAGAACCATGTAATCGAAAGCATTAACCCCTATGACTGCAGTTAGACGGGGGTCTAAGTTTTAGCGGGACAGAGGAAAGGATGGGAGCACTATACACAAGGGCGAGAGCAGAATAAAGAGCTGAGCCGTTGTTGCCAGGCCAGAGCTCTGCTGGTCGCGAGTGCCTGCTGACCGGGCGACGAACCCTATGCATTCCCAGGTTGCTCCCATCAAGATAACCCAGACGAAGCCGGCTCTATAGATGGTAGCCTGAACAAAGTGTACAATCATCACCGCGCCAAATAAGACGGAGAACGCAATGGCAGCCCCGAAAGACGGGTAGTAGAGGTAGAGTGCGTTGCATTCCGATGGTGGCACCCAGCCATTCTTGTCAGGGGCGATGGTTGGAGTGCAAGTGTTGACGGGCAGGTCAAGCGACAGGCTAGGGATGGAGACAGGAGGAATTGAGACTGGAGGGATTGAGATTGAAAAATCTCGCTGTTCAATTCTCGCTGGTATTATAGGCGTTGGAGAGGGAGTCTCTGCAGCGGCATGAGGCACCGCACGTTGGGGTACAGCCGTTCGTACACAGCAGTACAATGATCCATCCATATTGCAGCAACCGCCGATATGATTATAAGTATTCTTCAACCCTCTCCCGATTCCATGCAGCCGCCCTTCAATTTGATGTGATTGTTCTCTCCCCCCCAGGGGACTGCAAGCATAACAAATGACCCCGGTTAAGCGCCAGTGATTGGGGCGCAGGCTGGACAGGGTCTGGCTGTATGTAACAATGAAGTCTACCCTGAAAATAGATCGAGTGGCCCAGCAGGTTCCGTTACCATGCCCATGAGGGACACGCGGAGAGGGTACGTAGTTGTTGTGGCATATTCCCTGCGAGCAGTCACATCTTTGTACGTCTCCTCTGCGGTTAAGGGAATGTATATCATGCACGCAGGTGTTATGTCTCGTGGCCGGCTGATCGGCACCAGATAGTTGACCAGTTAGTCGCCGGCAGTCAACCAGGAGGGAAGCCCAGGATAACTAAGTAGGTGACAAACAGATATCCACACTGTATGTACCGTTGAGTGAGTGAGCGCCCCTTGACGCGCAGCTGAGGGCATGTGTGGATGGTCATGTCCAACTGTAGAGACCCCCTGAAGGGCCGCTTGCAGTGATAATTTTATATATGAATCCTTCAACCACCGTCCGCGATGCTCCGAACAACCTGGTTCAATAATATCTGACAAGCGAGGCCAATCCAGCCAACCAGCCGTTCTGGTTACGCAACTCGGGGCCGGCACAGGCTCGATGCCGAGCAAGAGCAAGGGGAGACCTGGAGGCGGATGCAGGCGTGTTTCTCTGGCCGCTCCCACTGGGCCAACAGCGGGAGCTCCAGCCAGTTGGTTGACTCAGGTGGTTGTCGACTGGCCGGATGCGTAGTTTCTTGACTACTTTAACAGGACGGGGGACGCATAGATGATAGCAAGACATCCATAGCCATGGAGCACTGCCTCTCCCGTCATCGCATTCTTTGTGTATGAGCTCTCTGCCCGTCAAGTGAGCTGCTCTATCCATGCCGAGGACGCATTTGGGCCTGCAGCAGCGCCAGAAGTGCCTCGATGGCTTCGACTTCACGCTGCTGTTCGAGAGTCCTTCTTCTCCATCGGCGTGTGCAGTGCCATGCTGCTGTCGGTGCCGGTGCAGCTGTCCCGTCACTATTCATCGCCGACATCGTGTCCGACCTGGCCAAGTTCGCGCTGGAGCTGCTCGGGCGCAGTGGAAGCGATGGCCCTGATAGCTCTGTACAACCGCAGCGTCTTCTGGTGCTGAACCCGCTGCTGCTCCAGGGGTTCCGCGAGATCCTGCAGGCCGAGAAGCTTAGCGCTATCGATCGGCGTCTCAGCGGCGGCGACGAGCAGCCGTTCCTGGGCAAGTGGGAAGCCGGTACGTGAACCAGCTTGTTAATTAACTAGTTAACTATGTGTCAGCTCGTTACTTATTGTTAATTGTATGTGTATGTGATGCTAACTCGCTGCTGTAGTGAAGGTCAAGTCCCCGGCGGCGCTGGTATGGCTGCTGTGATCCCCCGTCTCTGCCTGACCGGGCTCACCTTCACGCAGCCGTTCCTGCTGGCTCGCATCGTGAGATACGTCACGGAAGAAGCAGCAGACGACGACGATGGACACAAGACATATCGCCTTATCACGATGCTACGCAGCAGCCTCGTCCCGCTGATCTATACCCAGACCTTGCAGCTGGATGCCTCCGCGGTGCGCGATTCCGCTGCACTTACCTTGATGAGCGTGGACATTGAACGCATCAGCTCGGGGCTACGCTATTTCCATGAAATCTGGGCTAGTCCGATAGACATTGGCCTTGCTCTTTGGCTTTTGCAGCAGCAGCTCGGAGTTGCAGCCGCCGCTTTATTGGTAACTATATAGTTAAAGCTCTGCCCGCAGCTTGAAATTTGCTAGCTAGCTAGTTAGGTTGGATAGTCACTGATCCGAACTCCCCCCGTCTTTACAATAGTATGCACCCTTTCTGGGCTCCTTGTGGCAGCCACCATGGGCGCCCGCCAGCGACAGTGGCTTGAGGCCATTCAAAATAGAGTGCATGCCACTTCGTCAATGCTAAACAGTATCAAGGAGATTCGGCTGGGCGGGTTACAGGGCCACGCTGCAAAGAAGCTGCAAGATCTGGGATCAAAGGAAATATCAGAGTCTCGTCCCTTCAAGAAAGCGCTGGTTATGATTGTAACACTATGTAGGCCGAATTCTCCAATTCAGCTGCCCTAAAGAGATACATCTATGTTCCCGAATCCCTGGCTGAACAGATGCAGCTAGAGCATGGGGAGTATGTTGACATCAGAAGAACATCTAAACCTGATATCTACTGCGTCCGGATTCTTAAAGGCGTAAGAATATTCATCCCACGGGCTGTGAAATTTAGCCATACTGTGGCAGGGCTTATTCCCACAGGTTGGGATGCCAGAACATATGGGATCCCAGAGGAAATTATCACGCAGGTTGACCGTGTTACCCCCTTTACATTGGTCTGCACTGTAGAAGCTCTTATATCAGCAGGAATCACAGACCCGTACGAGCTATACCAATACATCCATATATCTGATGTAGCTATCTGCATCGGATCAGTGATTGAGGAGTTTCCTCCCTAGGCAAGATGTTTAGCGGCCGCTTTATGGATAAAGGTATACAGAGAGACATTCTACAGGAGACTTTTATTAATACAATCGGCGCGTGGGTAAATATGCTATTACTCTCTGCTAGTGGTCCAATTCGCACTCCGGTAGGAGCTTGTGCCACGGCAGTTGAGTCCTTGGAGCTTGGGTACGAAGATCGATCGTGCTTTAAAGGAGTTTGATCTTATTGCTTATCTCCAGAACGGCCTTCAAGTGGAGGAGATAAAAGCTGTATCAATAACTTCCTTTGGATTTGGGCAAAAGGGGGCCCAGGCTATCTGTGTGCATCCTAAGTATTTGTTTGCTACCATCAGACGAGAAGCATACGAACAATACATGGAGCGCCGGATTACTCGACAGAAAAAGGTCGATGCCTATTTCTACCAAGGCATTTAATTCTAACACGTTATTCAAAGCTAAATCTGTACCTCCATTCTCACCGTTAGAGGAAGAACAGGCTTTCCTCAACCCAGCTGCTAGATTTCCGAAATAATGTCCCCTTCATGGCGAGGTGTGACTGGGCTAGGCGTGTACTCTTGAGGGTTTATCATTGTCGCAGCTAGTTATAGAAGTTGGAAGTCAGGGCCAATCGCTAGTCAGATTTCTAGAAAACCTGAATCAATTTCATCATGTATGTTCTAGTGTTGTTTTACCGCTGGGCTGTGATAATTTTTGAGGTTATCGGTCGTATCATGCATGGAAAAATGGTTCCACCAGAGACATTGTCTACCTATAGCAATAATAAAAGCCAAAGTTGGTAACCAGGCTTTTGCGGGAAGGTGAAAACATCTATTTCTTCCTCTTTGAAATGACTGTGCCATCGGTATTTCCAAAGTAGGCCGCAACAGGTTTCTGTCCTCCTACTCTTCCGTTGGCCTGGGCTTGGGGACCGTTAGGTCCGCAGAATAAACCGACTTCCAGCACACCAGTTATGGCATTGATAGCATTGGCCAAGGCTTCTACCTCCCAGACACCACCCCCTGCCTTCTTTCCTGCAGCGATATCAGAAGGCAAAAGCAGAGCTGGGAACGGTGCATCGACGATAAGGAATGCCTGATCAGTCTTTAATGGACCAGCCTTTCCGACCGGATCCTGTCTTAGAACAGGGTTGGGGCTACCCAAAACCTTCAACTCATCCATAACCCGGCGAGCAGCTAAAGGTGCGACCTCAATTGGGATTGATGGCCAGGATGTGAGAAGACGACTTTGATTTTTGCGCCAATCTATCGGGTATGGGGTTAGCTGTATGAAGGATCTCTCTCTTACTCATTTAGGGTCAGGTACCAGCAACGCAGATAAACTCTTTTGCCTGAAGAGCGACCAGTTTCTCCTGGAAGAGACACGCTCCACCGCCCTTGATGCAGTTCAAATCGTCATCAACCTCATCAGCCCCATCAAACGCAGCATCCAGTACGGTCCCTTCTGGCAGAGCGTCGAATGCAATAGCCGTAAGACCAGCATTAACGATCAGTTGATTAGACTGGTATCCGGTGGGCACAAAGCTAGTGGCTGAAGTATCAATCCCGAGTGCCTTTATAGCCTCCACAACATAGACTATGGTAGTTCCACTTCCAATACCGATGAACTTCGCGTCTTTTGGATAGTGGTTTTTTACTGCCTCCGTAGCAGCAGCCCTTTTTGCGGCTTCTATGTCTGCCATTATATATGCTGGTGTCGGTCTCTGTATGGACAAGCGGCGAAGTTGTAGGTGGGGTGATTGGGAGTATATCCTCCTAGACACAGCGTCGGGAAGCGAGGGTTTGTTTCTCAATAATGAGAGTTTCGTACCGTATAAAGAATGCACACACAAAGAAGGAGAGGCGTGGGAAATCTTTGTCCTTGAAGCCAACTGTTAGTTCATCTGACTAAACGTCAAGAATTTTGTGGAGAAAAAAGGGCGTTCTCGGGATGTCAAGGAATGTTTCTCCACCTCGCTGGGCGCAATAATATATGGAAGAGAATGAAGCGCGAATCCAGGTGTATTATTGATACTTAAAGTCCAAGTATTATAAACTTGGAGTATCGAATCTGGACTAGCAACGCCAGGAACTAATATCCGATCTCACGGCAGGTTTTTGTATCTTAGAGCGGGGAGGGGGGGTTTGAAAAAGGGATATGGTCAGGTAGTCACAAGGTGGGAAGGCCAACAATAAGTCGGCGCACGTACACACTTACAGAAATGTCCTCGACGCCAAAGTAGATGTCATAGGTCTAGATGTCTCCGGATGGTCCGTAATATGCACCTCTTCTAGACGAGGGGTCCTTTAGGCTCTTGTTGGCTGCTGTCTTCAGCTACTGGCAATATAGCATCAAGTCAAGGACTGACCGGGTAGAACTTAGTTTCTAATGATGTCCTCTCATATATCACAGCAGGCACAACGAATCGCAATGCCTCAACCTACCGTTCAATCCGACGAAGCCATCGAGGTTTGCTTTGGCTACCTTGAAGGAGGTTGACTTTGCCGTTAGCAATGACAAAACTTTAATTCTTTATCGATAAGAAGTTAACAAGCTGACAAACAAACTTTCCGAGTGAGCGAGTTAAATACCACGTGATAGTCTCTCGATTATATAAGCAGGAAAGCTGTTTACGTGGGGCAAAAGAAGAAGCAAGACGACGACGACGACGACGACGTCAAGGAAGAAGGGAAGAAGCAAGGAAGAAGAGGCAGAACGCCCACGCTCTTATATGTCTGCTTAACTGCCCCAAGGACGGCGAGACGGTATCTCGGGGCTTCACGCCGCCCACCTCGGCCCGCCGAAACACTCGAAATAAATTGAACCATGGCCTCACATGCCGCCGCCCCAACAGCTAAGGAGAGGAAGTACGACCGCCAGCTGCGACTCTGGGCTGCCAGCGGCCAGCAAGCCCTAGAGTCTTCTCGAGTGCTTCTAATAAACTCCGATGGCCCGGTGGATAGGGATGGCTCGGAATTGACAGGTGTCGTGGGCGTCGAGACGCTGAAGAATCTCGTACTGCCCGGGATTGGTGGCTTCACAATTGTTGATCCTGCAACCGTCTCTGAGGTTGATCTAGGCGTGAACTTCTTTCTATCTGAGGACAGCCTCGGTAAATCTAGGGCTGAAGAGACATGTAAATATCTTCGTGAACTGAATGAAGATGTTGATGGGCAAGCGTATACAATGGTATTGTCTACTGTTTCACCTTCTCTTTCTCCCAGACATTCTAACGCTAAGCACGATGTAGCCTATTTTAGATGCTCTTAAAGATGAAGACTTTCTTCCCCAGCACCAGCTTGTCATTGTTTCTGGGCCAATAAGGCAGTCTACCCTTCGAACCATATCACAAACTACAAGACGGCTGGATATACCCCTAATCTACACGCACTCAGTAGGGTTTTATGCGTCCTTTTCGCTGCAGTTACCGTCCGCTTTCCCCATAGTCGAGACACACCCGGATGCCAGCTCCACCGAAGACCTTCGTTTAACAAATCCATGGCCGGAACTTGTGGCTGTAGCAAGCAAGGCAGAGAATCTGGACAGTATGGACGACCACCAGCATGGCCATGTACCATATTTGGTACTTTTACTACACTTCCTTGAGAAGTGGAAGGTCAACCATAACGGCCAGTACCCTCAGAACTACCGGGAAAAATCCGAGTTTAGGGACATGGTTAGATCTAATGCTAGAACTAATAACCCTGAAGGAGGCGAAGAAAACTTCGACGAGGCAGTGGCAGCTGTATTAAAGAGCATTGGTCCCTACTCCTTAAGTAGTGACTTGCGCAATGCCTTTGATATGGACGAGTGCTCGCAATTAACAGCTGGATCATCCAATTTCTGGGTAATAGCAGCTGCAGTCAAAGACTTTTATGAAACACATTCAGTTCTGCCTTTACCGGGGTCACTACCGGACATGAAGGCGCAGTCATCAGATTATATCTGGTTACAAAACATATATAAGTCAAAAGCACGAAGTGATGCGGCTGAAGTCCTTGCCACTGTTCGGAATCTTGAATGCAAGCTACGTGCCGGCCGGGAGGGAGTGCCGATATCAGAAAAGGAGATTGACACTTTCTGCAAGAACGCAGCTCATATCAAAGTGATCAGGGGCAACGAGATTCCGATATTATCTCCTGTGCCATCGGGAGGAATTTCACGGCAAACAGTGAAGGCTATTAAGAGCAGCCTGCAAAACCCTGATTCTCTCATTCCCATTTTCATTGCGTTGAGTACTCTTGACGGCCTAGTGACGGAATTCAAAGAGACAGGTCATTTAGGGATGATGGAGGAACCATCGTATCTTGATAATACCGACAACTGGACAGCAATGCTCTCGAAAGTCCTAGCTGGCCTAGGCCAGGAGGAAAATGGCATGGATGAAATTGAAAGTGGGCTTGGTTCCCGGATCGAGTCGGCCATATCGGAAGTACGGCGGGCGGGGGTCGGAGAACTGCATAATATCTCCGCGATGGCGGGTGGATGTATAGCTCAGGAGGCCCTCAAAGTGCTCACTAGGCAGTATGTGCCGCTTGACAATACCTTTATCCTAGATGGGGTAAGGTCTCGGGGTGAGATGTTTAGGTTATGAGGTATGTAGAGTAGCATTTACATTATGATATGATGGGCAGCTTCATTTCTGGCAGCATAACGATTTATTCTATTTATAAAAAACATGAAGAACTTGAGGGTTTCTAATAAACATCGCAGGGCAAAAAATATAATGTGTGTCATTTACATGGAAGAACTATGCAACTGTGGCATTACCATGTATGCTATATAGGATGAAATAAAGAATGAGACAAGCGGCCGATAGCCATCCATCTGGATATGTCGTTACTATTATACAAGGCGAAGGACAATGGGTATATAAAAAGAGACAAAACGTCGTTATAAAAATCCAACTATGCCACCAAAGATAAGTGCAGTACTTACCCCTAGAATAAGGGTGGTTTTGATACCAGTGGATATCCGTACTGCAAGATTCTGATTGGGCGGGGAGCCGTCCTTGGTGCCTGTTGGCCTAGGAGATATGGTATGGCCCTCATCGTCGGTTCGCGGACCCCCGCTGTCTCCTCTGTCCGTAGGATTGGCGGTACCAGATACGAGTGGTGGTGACTTCATAGGGTCTGCACCGAGGTGAAAAGTGGTGTCGAGGTAGATTACCTCTGAAGGGTTTACGGTAAAAGTATGGCCGTCAACTGCAAATGTGGTCGGGGTAGTATTGCTAGTAATAGTAGTGCGTGAGTGCCCGTTTCCAATGGTGATGGAGTCAGTCTCCTGGATAGTGATAGGGATCCCACCCAGGTTGAACATGGTTCTGGTAGGGACTGAATGGGAGGGACCTGCGCCTTCAGAGGTGATTGGCCCCGGATCAACTGGCATGGACCTACCGGGAGGCTGAGAAAATGTTGTTTGTGGAGAGGCTCGAGAGTTACCTGGGCTACCTCCTTGCTGGCCATTTGGAGTACCGCTCTGAGGTCTTCCTTGGTTGTTTTCTGGACGGCCTTCTGGGCTGTTACCCGGGCTAGATGAAGTGGTAGTTCCCCGAGAACTGCTGTGAGGTTCGTCTGGGGGGCCTGGATCTGACTTTGATTTACCCGAGGGTCGAGAAGCACTCGAGTCATCTGTTGGCGAAGCTGTAGGGGGTATATTCTGGCTTGCTGCACTTCCTGAGCCGGTATCTTGGAATGATGGCGGTGGTTCGGCGGACGGGATACCCATGATGGTGGTCTTCTTGGTGACGCTGACAGTCGATATTAGAGGTGCGAGAGGAGGGAAAAAGCCCATTTTACAGCGTGTTGGATGACAACTGTAAGTGGAGCATGGCGGAGGAGGGGTGACAAGCGTAGGAGGGCCTATGGGCGCTGTATCTATATTTTTCATCGTGTGCATTTCGGTGATCGTGGTGTACACAGTCCGCGGAGGCTTTGTGGCATAGAACAGCTCCCCTGTACACTCCACCGGCAGCATTGGCACGTAGGTTATGGGACAATGGCATGACTCGATGTTCGGCGGCCATGACGACGGGCTCGGGGGAGCCTCTGCTGGTGTCAGCGAGGTGTTGATGTTGTTGTATGGAGGTGGAGGTGCCGGCGCGGAAGATCCGAATATCTCTGAGACTATCTCGCGGACTACAATCCTGCCTGCAACAACAAACCGCCAACGTCAGTTAACCAACCCCATCAGTCCTTGATACACTCGATCAGAAGAAATACCGTCATGGTAGTGCCAGGGGTATCCAACGGCTGTGGAGGGGCCCATCAAGGCCAGGAGGAATGGTATTTTCTTCATTGTTCTTGTTCCAGTTTCCTAGGCGCGGTCGAAGCTGAGAGCATCGCTAATTGTCAACATCCAGTACAGCGCCAACACGAAGAGAAATAAACGCTTGCGCTCTTAAAAGCTGAAGGAATTAAACGTTCTTGAGCATCAACACGTCTGGAACGGAAAATAAAGACTACGCCACAGTTGGTTGCACTATTAAAAAGAAAATCCCGGGCCAGTGTGGACAAGAACTATTAACGAAGGCTGTGAGGAGAAAAAGCAATGAAAAGCAGAGCCAGCAAATGGGGAAGGCAGAGAGAGAGGGCAAGGAGCTGGTCCGAGTCGGCGATGACAGCCGGGGGCTGAAAGACGAAGAAGGAGTGATTGCTTCGGCCAGCGCGGATAAAGACCGTCGTTGACTACGGAGTATGCTGTTGAGCAGATGAAATTCCGCGTTGATATCGGCCCCAACTCGTGAATACGGGACCAGCTAAAAAAGAAGAGAGACTTCGCTGAGGCTGAGGTCTAAAAAGAGAGAAGAACAGAGAAGAAAAATGCTTGGGTTTTCTCTCTTCTTTTAAGGAGGCAGAGCACCCAGAGATTGCTTCTTTGACCCTAAAGGGAAAAAGAGCAGTTCCAGCTTACGGCTTGCTGTCTCCAATTGGGCGAGACTTCTGGCACGACAGCGCATGGCATGGTTCTCCCCTGATCATCTCTAAGCGAATGGCGGGTACAAACACAGGACGGAATGATGGCCAACATCATGCCCATTTGTTTTGAGGCCCCCGGTCAGCTTTTCCATGAGACGTATGTTTAAATATACTCCGTACCTTGTACTTCTTTCTTACATTGGGGAGAACGCCGCTTGTCCTTTTTTTTTTTTTTTACTGAAAGATGAGGTTGAAGTGATCATCAGCATCTACACTGGGTCGGCCCGATGTCATGTTTTTTATACGGAGAATCTTCTGCAATACGGGTCCCTGGACAGGCTTCCTTGCCACCCGCTATTCTTGAAACGTGAGAGAAGAAAGGAAGCAGGAGAGACGCTGATGCTGATGCTGCCGATGTGGAGCTAGTGTTCCCGCACTTTCATCATGCCCATTATTCTATATTCCTGCCAGGCGTGCGAGGGTGGGTGGGTGTGAGATCCGGCTACTGTCGCAGAGGACTCCTTCTCCCGGTTGTGACTTATGGGTAGGCACTTTCTGGGGAACCCTGCGCCGGTTATGCAGCTGCTGCCCCCCTACGCATGTATGAACCGGCTCGAAAAGGTTGGATGTCGCAGCAGACATCGACTGCGCACTTTGACGATGTCAGCTCCAGCTGGAGTCCATACATCTTGATAAGCAATCCTGGCGAGACCGCCGATACACGTATTCGTGCACTAGTTGTCAGTCAAGGCGAAGGAATCTTTAAGCTTGAAACAATGCTGGCGGCGCCACCACAAAATCGCACTATTGTGGAGGCTTACCAGGCCAATTGACAATTGAGTATCACGAAGTGTACGGAGCCTTAACGCTTTGGTACGTCCTTCCTGCAAGAGCAAATCCTAGTGTGGACTCCGTATGAGTGCAAAGCTGTCAGAGAGCAAAGGACGATCTCCCAAGCGTATTTTTATACACGTTTGACCGTCTCGGTAACTACGGGGGGATTCAAGGTTTCTCGAGCCCTTGTTGGTGGTTTCTCACTAGTCGAAATGGCTTGTACGCCGAACCCATGTCCTGGGACATACATACCCTCTCTGCCCCTTGAAAGAAGACCACGAAGATACGAAGTACAGAGGAGAGGAAGAGAAACGCCGAGCTTCGAAAGATAATGGCTGACAGAAACCGTTCGTTGCTTTTTCTGGCCTTCTTCCTCAATAATGCCACCATTTTTTTCTCTGGGAACTTCATTCTCTTCCTTTTAGTAGGACTATGATGGAGTCGTGGACTAGGGCTGCCATCGTCTTGTTATTCTCTTCTCGATAATTATGTCTTCCTCCCAGCTACGGCGCAACATCGACCTCTCCTAATGCCTAGGCCCGACCAGGTGCGCCGACCATGCGCATGACTCCTCTTGTCTTTGTCGGCCGCCGCGATCCCCTACGGAGTGTTCCTGGGCGGAATTTTGGGCTGGCTGTAGTCGTCTTCATATTATCCAGCCTTGAATTTGCCGCTGCTGCCTCTTCTCCGGCCCCGTTGAGCGTCACTCCCAGCTCAAACTGGTATGCTTCAGCTCTCCCCTGCCGGTGTAACTGCTATAAGTTGTGGTACTAACCTTTTTTTTGACCCAGGATCGGCTATGATGGCTCGTGGAGCTCGTACGTTGCTGTGAACCCGGCCCGAGGAGCAAATGGATGGCTATCCGCTAACCGAGTTATATTACTTCCAGGCTATCTATCCGCGTTGGAACACCGTCACAATGGTTACAGGTGATACCGAACACAGTCTCATCAGAGACTTGGGTTATCGGACGTGGCGGGTGTGATGCCAGTATGTTATCCTATCGACTGTACAAGAGTGGCTGCGCCGATGAGATGTGCATTTTTTTTTTAACATCATAATGCAGCCATGAGATGCCGTAAAGAACGCGGTGGTCTGTTCTTCGCAAATGCTTCCTCGACCTGGTCGCATGTTGGGTTGTATGAGCTCGGGAGTAATCTCCAGCTTGGTGATGCAGGCTATGGCGACTACGGCTACGATCTTATCGGGCTAAACAACGATGTTTCTGTCTCGGGGCAAGTTATTAGCATGGTCACCACAGTCAAATGGTGGATCGGCTCGCTAGGACTCGGCGTCACAGACACAAATTTCACGGACGAGAATAAACTGTCTCTCTTGAGCAGCCTGGTACAGAACATGAGCATAGTGCCTAGTCATAGCTATGGCTATACTGCCGGCGCTTTTTATCGTACGTCATTAAACTATGTTACCTGGTGGAAACTTCCGAGCTGACACTTTCCGGGGGATAGAAATGAAAGGTGTACCAACGTCTCTTACTTTTGGAGGGTTTGACAGGAGCCGATTCATTCCTAATGAGGTCTCCCTCTTTCTGTCTCCGGACAATTTGCCTGCCGTTACCATAAAGTCTGTCAAGGTTAAGACTGGCCCGATGTCTAACTCAAGATCGTTGACTGGTGATTTGACCATCGATCTATCCTCTAGTGGGACATTTGTAATAGACTCATCTACACCTTTTCTGTGGTTTCCTGAGCAGATTTGTGATTCACTTGCCGGGAAGCTCGGCTTGATTTATAACGATACCCTGGACCTCTATACATACGGGCCCAATATCTCTACCTACGATGCTATCGCCGGTTCAAACGTCTCCTTTACCTTTACTGTATCCGATCTCCCAGATTCGTCCAAGTCCGTAAATATAACGCTACCTTTCGCTGCTTTTGATCACAAACTTACATACCCTTATCCTGGCCTTGATCAGAATCAAAGCAGCGAAGGCCTCCGTTACTTTCCACTTCGGCGGACGACAGACCCAAAGAAGCTTACAATCGGAAGGGTATTCCTCCAAGAAGCATATCTAATAGTCGACTATGAACGCCGTAACTTTTCCATTTCCCAGGCTACTTTCAACCCTGATTCCGGAATTAGCATGGATCTTGTGGCCATCACTTCCCCACCAGACAGTACGTTCCCTGGCGGAAACGGTATCACAGCGGAGCGGAAAATTGCCAAAGCTGCTATAGTCGGCGTTACTATAGGCGTTTGCGTGGCAGTCATAATCGTCTCCTTGATCGTACTCTGGTTCTACAGAAAACGGCGATCCCGGGAGTTATCCATCAGCGAAAAGGAAGAGAATCCACCCAGATTTAAATTCCCTTGGAAATTCTGGCGCAGACCTGTTTCTCCCTCTATGCCAGCAGAGTTAGTTGCTGATAAACACCATCCCGTTGAAGCAGACAATGCCGCCATCCGCTACGAACTTCCGGCAGCCACTCCTGTTGAATTACCAGCGACTGAGATATCCAGTCACCGATACGGACAATTACAGAAGGCTCGCTACGTTGACATCGAAGGAAACGAACCACCACCTCCACCTCCTCTTATCCAGTATCAACACTTAACGACCAATCCTTCAGAACAGGATCTCGTTAGCCCTATAGGACCAGGTTCGACCCTCGGTGCCTCGGAACTAAACAATAGTCTCGGCATCCCGTCTCCCATTGCCACATCTACTAATTCTACATCCCTATCACATCAAAGACCCGGTTCATCTCCTTCACTGCTCACGTCATGTCAGCACGCTGTAGAGCCGACAAATACCAGTACTTCTACTAGTGCAACCATCGACTCCCAGCCCCAGGGTGAACCCAAACCGGATCTCACTAGGAAATTCAGCTGGGAGAAATAAATTCTTCCCCAAAGTATACCTAGTGACTTTTCTGCATTGTCACTCCCACCCTTCCTCTATTTTTTTGGCCATTAGAATTTTTGCATTACTTGTAAATAATTCGCACATACTCTGCATATTTTCCTATTCTATGCATCGAGGCCTCCGTATCATGAGCCCTGTTTCTTATTTTTGTTTGTTTAGCGGTTTTGCATGTATCGGTATATCCATTTCAAGCTAGCTGTTGTTTCCTTGCACAGGACCTTTCCCTTTTTTTGATAGTAGTCTATGGTCATTCATAACAATCTAAGGAATTTTTAGTTACCAGCCAGCTTTATAATTGACTTGCTATCTAAGATACTATGTCTATACTGCTCCGGAACTTCATTGTATAATAGGCAATCGTGTCTAATTATCCGTCCTGGCCACGCGAGCTGATATTGAATCCTATTTATAATCGACCAGCCTTAAAAAGGCAACCTAGGACCTTGCAGGCAGAGTTGTGGACATGATGGTAAACTTTGTTCTACGCCTATCGGCAATAGTACAGCGGTAGCAGCTGCTGGACAAAATGATAAGACGTACTTGATACAATCGCCAGCGGTCATAGGTGAGCAGGGGGTTTGTTCCCAAAAAGTTTCTTATAAAGAGCCCGAGCAAACCTGGCACCCTTGACGTTGCTAAACTGACGAAATAGGGGCGAATTCATCAAACATGCGTGGGTAAACCTCCGCCATACCCCAATCAAGGACAATGACTGGCTTACCGCGAAGTATGATGTTAGAAAATTGTACATGGGCGTCCTTGCGAGGTTTCTGGACAGGATCCAAGGAAATATGAGCTGTAATCAGGACAAGTTCTTGGGTATCTGAGGGCTTGTAAGTGCTTTATCTGATTGATTATAGGGGAAATATAACGTGCTGTAGAGTTCAAGGTTAAGCAGTTAGTCAGGTTCACGCTAACCCTATTTGATGTAGTCCAGGGGCTTTAACTGCATGCTTAGTCATAAATCTTCACGTGACAAAGAGGGCTCCAGCTCCATCTCCCGGGCTTGAGAAACGACGACCTCGTTCGTCTTCTTTCTACGGGCAGCGGTTGAACTTTGAACAGCAAAACAAGGGCGACGAGGAAGGCCAAAAAGAAGAAGAAGAAGAAGAAAGAAACAGCTTTGAACTTTTTTACAGTGCTGTCTGGCGACTGCCAATATTGCGCGACGTACGGAGTACTCTGTCTTGCACTGATTTTCACTGTTCGCTGGACGGCATATCCTGGATACTCAGCCCAAAGTGCCGGCGGAGATTACTGCCCCGGCCTTCGCGATAATGCAGCAGGAGCAGCATTAAATGCCCCGATCTACTCTCACCTCAACGAGACAGTAGCTGATAGTCTACAGTCGTTGGCCGGCTTCAGATATTGGCTTACCTTTGACGAGAGCTATGAGTCCATGCCCTTTCTCTACTAAAGCTGCCTCTACAGCTTCCACTAGCAGGTCCACAGCATAGCTACCAGAGTACTCCGTACGCAGAACACGAACTTTACAATGGCTGCGAGCAACGACGCCCTCGCTACGGACGCTATGAGCAAAGCTATCAACGGTACCGAGACGTGGCACGCCTTTCTACCAGAGTCTCGAGACCTCCTTCTTTTACCGTTTCGCGTTATTTATCATGCGGAGGCGTTTATAATTACATTACCGCGTCAACTTGTCCGCTTTATTGGCCTGGATGTTGCATTTTCCTCAGTCCTGGACGGCTTAGCTCGGGTTTTTGGTATCGGAGGCGGAGATGTGACCGGTGATGATGCAGCGGCAGCGGCAGCCGTTATTGCTGCTATAACTGGTACCGGTGCGAACGGAGCTCTCCCAGGCGGTGCTGCAGGAGGCTCAGCTACTTCGACGGAAGCCGCCCTCGGGTTCAGCATGGGAGGTTTTATACCTTCGCTGAAGAAATTTGGAGGATTCTTCAACTACATGACTACAAGGTGGTCCCTGGCATGTTTTGTAGTGGTATGTAGGTTTAATTTGTGGCTTAACCCGCTAATTATTGCCTGGTCATTCCCTCGAGCTGACCCTCGTTTGATCTTCCCTTGCTGATTGGTATTGGACAGGCATTGATTCTGAATCGCGTCACGGTTTATGCTTCTCCCCGTCGTCAAGTGACTCTAAAGTGGCATACAACCCTTATTCTCCGTATTATCCCAATCGTCCTGTTTGCCACACAGATTCTAAAGCTCCTCCGCGCCATTCGTTGCCAGACCTCCCCGCAATATTCTATATTCCGGTATGACCAGCCAGGGAAACAATCGAGGCTGGACTATTCTGGTGAAGGTGGATTATTATATCACATAAGTTCGTCTTTATTGCAATGGGAGGAGGAGCAGTCATCATGCAGCGCAACTTTCACGTCCCCAGGACCTGGTGTTACGTATGGCTCATTTTCTCTCCTGTGGCCGGCATTTCTTCGTCTGTGTTTTGGCCATTTCATTGATACATTATCTGCCGCACTTCAGGGGAAACCTCTTGCTACGGAGGGTGGAATGTCCGTATTTGAACTTTCCCTTGCATTTGCAGAGGCCGAGATCCAAATTGTTCGATCAGTTGGATTAGAATTCCTCGGCATCACCAAATCTACCGCCAGTGTGTCGGTCGAGGGCACCGCCGCCGGGGATGGAGCTTCAACCATTCCATTATTCTCAAAAGATCGTGTTCTAGAACGACTCAACGTCACTCCCGAATTGCTAGTTATTGCGCTGCTAGCATGCTGCAATAGTCTAGCAACGAACCTTTTAGACGTCTTTGGAAAACAAAGCCAGTATCGGCTCATCAACACCACTGTATGGGGACTCTCATTCATGGGATTCATGGTCTGGAGTTTCCTCTCGTCATATCTAGACAGCAACCATGCTGGCCTATTGAATTTCCCCACAGTCTGTATCGTGGGATTTGTACCTCATCTTCTCATGTTGCTAGGTATATTAACGTGCCTAGCAATCTACACTATTGCCCTTCTTTTGACAGCATACTCTCTTCCATCCAACCTTCCGCATCCCAACTCATTTCGCGAGCGCCTTGCTATTGCCCATGGTAACATGCAAAGCTCCACTCAGATCCAGAATACCCGCTTTCAGATGCATGATGATTTCTATGCCACTCTTGTTAGGGTAGGGTATGCAGCCTTATCGGCAGCTAGTGATGCGGTTTTTCTAAACGAAGGGAAGAGCGTAAAAATACGCAAAATGACATGGTTGGAAGAGGATAGACTCGCAGAGTTTACATCCCGAAGGGATCAAAGTAGGCAGGAATGCCTTCCGCGGGGCGATGACGTCCAACTTGATGAGAACTTCGACTTCGCTATTCCTAATCACCCAAGACAATGGGAAAGTGGATATGGCAAAGAGAAAAGGCTTGAAAGGACACAATCCAGCTCTCAGGCAATGAAGAAACAATCTGGCTTGGGTAATGTAGGGGCATTCCGGGGGCCAACTAGGTGTTATCATGGCTTTGCATTTTTCAAAGCAATTTTCTATATGCTGGCAGGATGGTGGGCATTTGGGCTGGTAAGACTCTTGGACCACTTTAAGCTACCACTAAAACCACAATGGCTGGTGCATCTTGCGGGCGTTCGACCACAGCCTAGCAGTGCAAATGAAGTGGAAATCCGTCCGCCGCTGGATTTCTGGATTTTGACGGATGAAGGAGTTCTGGAGCTACCAGAAACAGACGACTTCGACGTGGAAAAGGAAATGAGAAAAAGGGAAATGATGGTTAGCGAGTCATGGGGCGAACCGCAAGAGGAACATCTCGACAACAAACTTTACAACTGGTGGAAGGTTGGTGGCTCCTGGGGAAATCAAGATATGACGGAGGATTATTCTCCCCCGTCTCAGGACTGGGACACAACAAGTGTAGTATCTACATCAACGGCTGGAGAAACTGAATGGGAGTCCTGCGACTCTGATGGCCGGCGGACGCCAACCCCTAGTAACCCCTTCCCGGGTTTATCGAGGGTGCCAGAGGAGAGGATTGACATGACATCCTTAGCTCGCCTACTCGATCCGAAGGATATGGAGACCAGAGATGAGGCTCGCATATTATCTGCACACATCCTAGCTTCGAGCGAAGGCAAGATTATGACACGGCGTCGTTTCCGACAACAGTTGGATGTAGAGCGTGCTAGAATCCTGACTTCATCGAATGCATATTGGCCAGCAGAAGGCCAGCGGTCAAGCCGTCCTACGATGGAAGAAGAATTGGAAATCTTGGAGAACCTGATTCTTGAACGAAGGCGAGGTACTGGCCGACGTAATACTTCCCCTCTCACGTCAGAAAACTCCCAAACCTGGGCAACCGGCGCCTCGGGCCTCGGACCTGATGGACCGCAATGTGTCATATGTCAGGCCTCCCCAAGAGCTATCATAACATGGCCATGTCGCTGCCTTTGCATATGCGAAGATTGCAGGATAAGTCTTGCCATGAATAATTTCAGCAGCTGTGTGACATGCCGTCAAGAAGTCACTGGTTTTGTCCGTCTATGGGTTCCATAGGCTAGTCGTGTCTATTTTTATATAGGCAGGGGCTGATTTACTGCACCCTATAATAGTATGCTACCCAAGGGTTACAACGTGTTTATCTCTATGGTATGATTGCTTTCTTATAAACAGAAGTATTGACACCTTTTCAGCGACAATTGCTAGTTGATTGGTATAATTAAGCAGCACGTCTAGAACCTCGCATAATTTAACCTGAATAGTAATCACAGCCTGTTATTCGGTCCAAAGGTAAAAGCTGCGCCAATGAACAATATAGATACTCTTGTATTTGACGCCCAATCAACCTCTCCGCGACTTGTTAATAGCTGGTCAGATGTGCAATCTGGTCAAGGGGAGCAAGCAGGCCGGCGGAGTGCCCACCTGTTCATGTTATGAGTATTTAGGTCGCTAACAGAAATGATCCTACTAGCCAACTGAAGGTTCTAGTTACTACTGATTGACATCTCAGGTTTCTCTAGACTTTCGTGTACAATTAAACAATATATATAATAATATATTAATCATTATTTATCCAGTCTGCAGCATTACTGGTTGTGGCTGAGATAAACTAATAAGGGTACACAATAGCTATATAGAGGGCTACCAAACAACGAAGGCCAGGCCAAAATATATTGCAATGTCAAGTGTATCATGAGAATGAAATCACTATAGTATATCGTGAGTAAATGAAGCATCCGCTGACCGGCCTATCTTCATACCAGCTCCGAGCCCGTGGGAGCTATGACTGCCACCGGTTACTTGGTTCACTTGATCACCTAACGCCAATCGATATTGAGGGCTGCGAAATGTACCTCTGGCTGCTCGATGATTGTGAGGTGAGCGACTCTTAGCTTGGTTTTGGGGCGGTAGTCTGGTACGATGTCTAGGTGTAGGAAGTGTGTTTTTTACTAGGCTTGGAGTAAGATGGGGCTCAAAGGAGAATTCTGAACCAATGACACTTACCAACTCGGGATGTTGGTACCACGGAGGGAGGAGGCATCATGGTTCCATCCCGATGGTTAAAGGCGCCTTTATGTGGTCGCGGAACTCTAGGGTCATGGTCATTGCTTGCCCTGTTATACTGGTTAATATCATTCAAGCGAGAGACGGTGAGGCTTGTAGACGGCCGTTGTGAATCATTATCGACTGTTCCATATGAATTGAGTGTCTGAGCAACTGTATCGGAAACAGCAGTTTGGATTTGAGACCGAATGGCACGATTCTTTAGTAAGTTGTAGAGATTCGTCATCTGTGCATGTTTCTTGCACTTTTCTCTGTACACGTTGACCAGTTCTTGATTTTTCTTTTGGAGCTGTTCCTGGCCATGTTCAAGTTCTAAAAAGATACTATAGTTAGCTTTATAGTCATACCATCCAAGGCGGCAGGGACATATGGTCGTACCTGATATCCGGTTCTGGAGGGTCTCTATGGCCGAATTTGCGTCATGCGCCATTTGATCCATCTGTTTGCCCATTACACTGCATTTTTCCCTTAACGTCTTGCTCAAATGGTCCTGATAGAATCTGGACAGAATTAGTCAACCGTTTAATATGTTCTTCAGAGGTTTTGAGCCACAAAGACGAAGAATGGGAGCCGTACATTTCCTGTGTTGCCTGGTAGGTCCAGAACGACAGAGCTCTCCCAGCGCATTCTATAATGGTAGTTGGATCGAGTCCACTCAAAACACTGGTTTTGTAGTCCTCTGTCGGGGTGAGGATAGTCGAAACCACGTCGTCCGGGTTTGGGAGACTTGATTGGCAGGCTGGACATTGTCGATCCGTAGTTTGCGATTGAGATAGCCCTCCTTGGCTCGCGCAGCGGAGACAGAATATGTGGCTATAGAGAATGTCAGACAAGCCCGGGAAGCATGAAACAACTCTCAAAAACTCACGAGCAAGTGGTAACTACAGCCTTTTCTGTCAAAGCTGTGCGGCAACTCAGGTTATTACAGCGCAAACTGAAATCCAAAACTTGAGCCATCACCGATGGAAAGCACTCTGAAGCGTAGAGCGTACAACAGGAATCCCTCGCTAGTAATGGAGCAGAGTTAGGGTCTGAAAATGCAAAATTTGAAGCAGAACTTGAGATGTAAACAAATGCAACGCAAAAGTCACAGTTTCCTTATTAGGAAGTACCAATTTGCATAGTCACGTGTTGTTTTTCTTTCAGGTTAGGTACTTCCTTCCAATATTGACAGAAGATTTTCTGCATTCCATTTCTTCTGCTTTTCGAAGCGTTTGAACAATCTGGTTGGGTATATTGAGATGACAAGAATTACACGCTATTTGTCCTCGATAACCAGAAACATTTGAGGGGTATGATAAGTAGTTGGGGGGAAAAAAGCCGATAACCAAAGGTAGTGCACCCGCTTTCCACCTCTCTTAACTCCATTTGAGGACGGCGCAGAAAGGAGAATGGGTAGCGATACAAACCAATGCGGGAAGATTACTAGAAAAAGAATGCATTCCCTTGGTTGTCCCGTCGGACTCCACGCATCTTCTCTTCAAATTCGGGTCCGGGTTCGTATTCACGCCAGAGACTCGCTGGAAAAATATGCTTGTTTCGTTCGAACCATCGTCTATCTACAACCTTCGTAAGGGTTGGGTCTGCGTCTTTCCCCTCGGGTACAGGCGTTGCGTTGCTGTTATCTTCGGAGGAACTTGGCGGCGCAGCATCTGAATAGTCAAACAGTAGCCCGCCGTTGCCGGAGAAATTGGATATTCTATTCGCAATGAAGTAGTAGAACTCATAGTGCTAGAACGGGATTAGCATCAGTTGATAAAAAAGAAACCAGGTCCGCCAAGGGAGCTTACGTGTGGGATAATGACTCCGCCTCTAACCAACATTAGATCGTCCACTCCTACTCTGGCCCATTCTCTACGGTGGTCCTTTCGCCCCCTCGCTGCACCCCCAGCGCCCGCAAGCCCTAACTTTGCACCGACTTTTCGGCACCGATCAAGAAACAGCCATACGGGGTCTCCTTTCTTCACAGTAACATGACCGGCTGGTATATTTGTTCCGTCATAAAAGATAAACGGTATCACTATCTCCGTCGCCTTGACTACTTCCTGGAGGGCTAGAAACTCTCGCCGCAGAGCATCCCTAGCCTTTGACTCTGCTTCAAGAGCAGATTTTGTTACCAGTTTCGGTCGAGGAAGTGTCAAATGTGGATTTGGAGCTAATCGTCGAGACGGTTTTGGGCTCGACTCGCGCGGTGTGCCTGACCGAGACCTGCCTTCACTTGGATCGCGGGATATACTGGGTGTATCCTCAGTCTCTCCCTCATCTTCATCATTGCCAAACGAAAGCTTACTCTTTGCGAGAGCTCGAACTTTCTTCTTCTTTTTCTTCAGCGGCTCATCACTCTGTTCACTATACTTTGACAATTAGCAAGTGTATCCTGCGATATACCAAGTAGGTAGAATGTGACTGTATCTCACTTACCTGTCTGCCTTGTCTCCTGCGGATGGTGTGCCACTCCTGGACGTCCCGGGGGTAAACCTGCCTAAGGACTTATCGTGTGCCTCTCGTTCTTTTTGTTCAAGGACTTCTGCTCGTCTTTTTCGATAATCTGATAGTTTCACCAAGCCAACCGTTTGCGACTTGAAGAGGTCTTCTGCAGTGGTCGACTGGTTCGTAAAAGACCGAGGCGTTGAGGTCCTGCTAGGCGGTTCGGAGGGTGCAGACATCACGATGGTACAAAACAGAAACACACAAAACGAGCGTCTCTCTTCTTCTCTGGTATCCGAGTAGCTTGGCAACCAAATTATGTTATCTTGATTGAAGAATCTTCCAACAGAGGTATCTCCCAAAACCAGCTCGGCTTTTTCTGGCACAGAGGTCACGGAGCTTAGGTCACTAGCTCTCGGCCTTACGTAATAGTCTTATTATTGGTTAATAATGAAAGCCAAGCAATATTAGGTAAGTAATAATCGCTAGCCGCGAGTTATTTGTCACGTGAATTACTTATCCGGGCCTTCATCTTACACGTGACCTTGACAAGCTTTCGATCCATCCTGGAGCTCAAAGCAAACCTTCAATAATGGCCGCAAGAGTTGCAGGAATATCCCCCATTCTCGATTACCGAAGCGCATACGAGTCGACCTTAAGCCCCAGCGCGGCGGTGCATAAAACGAGATAGTGTTGCTGCGGAGCTCGATATTTCGACTTGGATCAAGGTGTACCTCTATTTACGCGATATCCACCACAAAAACGTACGGTTCATGTCGGTTGGCGCAGCATATACCCTAACATATTGAATCAGAAGGTTCAAGAAAACATTGACCTTGCCGTGGTGACTACTTGGTCAGAACGCCAGCTATGGAGGAAGATGATGATGATCTCTACGATCCGACAGACGTAACGCCTTCTGGCTCTTCTGCAGTTCAGAACACGGGACAGCAGGGCGGAGATGTAGGCATGGTAGAAGGGCAAGGGCAGGAAGAGGGGGAGCAGGAGGGAGCAGAAGAAGAAGAAGAAGAAGAAGAAGAAGAAGAAGACGATGAAGTATGCGCCAATAACTTTTCTCAAGCCGATGCCCGTTCAATTGGCTAACCGCAAGCTATGTATAGGACGATTTCAAAATCATCACTGAAGCTCCACCAGAGGTTGCTGCAGAGCTTACTACGTAAGTCTTTACCCAAGAGAGAAACGCATCTTGGTGAGACCATGCGGCTGCTAAAATCATACTAGACAAACCTCTCGCCATCCGGCTCACCGAAACGAACCCCAAAAATCCGCTACTGATCCTGCCAGTGCAACCCCCAAAGGTGCAACCTTGCATCCCACTCCAAAGACTGGGACGCCGACTGTAACTTCCGCTGCCACCACGAAATCTGCAGCACCTCAAAAGCCAGGGTCTGCATATCCCGCTCACCACACGTCGACGATTGATGTATCGGCCAACCCTGTCCACCCTTCAACCAACAAACCGATTCTTTCTACGGATTTAGATTCAGATTTCCCTACGGAAGACGATAAGCCTTGGCGGAGACCCGGCTCAGATATCAATGATTATTTCAATTATGGGTTTGACGAGTTCACATGGGCAAGCTATTGCCTCAAGCAACAAAGCCTGAGAAAAGACATTAGCGACCAAAAGGCGCAGATGGAGGATATGCAGGCATTCCTCAGTCTTCCTGGGGGCCTGCCAGGAATGCCGGTACCAGGCGGGCCAGCAGCACCGCCTCTTCCTGGACTAATACCTGGAGCGGTGGCCGGCGGAGGAGGGAGCGGAGGGGGTGGGGGAACAGGCGGTAGAGGTACCCCCGGCCCTCCTCAAGGAGGAGCTGGGCCAGGACCACAGAATTCCATGCCGGGGATGCCTTCTGGGATGCCAGATCTCTCCCCGGACATGATGCAGGCAGTGTTTGCCGGCATGATGGCCCAAGGCATGGACCCTTCATCCATGGACCCAATGACTTTCATGCAACATGCACAGGCTATGATGGGGGGTGGCCAGCCTGGCGCTGGTAACACCCAGGTGCCTCAAACTGGATATGGAGGCCAGGCTGGTGGACAAGCCTTTTCTGGACAAGCTGCCGGGCAGGAACAGATGGGATATGGGAGTTATGACCAGCATGGAGCATACAGCAATCCTGGTGCAAGGGGCAAGGGCATGCGAAGATGGTAGATCGATATAAAATAGATAGCCTATCAAATCTACGGAAATCACCCAGCCTGGCACACCATCAGCCATGAGATATGGAATAATGCTATGAATCTCTCCCTTCTCTGATATAAACATGTTGCCCTTCTCGGCCTGGAGAGCGCTAAACCGTTTTCGATAAGTTAGTTATGGTGTCTTGGCATATTTTCTGGAAATTTCTTGGGGATTTTTTTTTTTTCTTTCATCGCGAAGGTGAAAACAAAAAACTTCTTTCTTCTTCTTCTCTTCTCCTGCTTCAACTTTGATGCAATTACAAGTTATATAGGTATACAATCGATTCAATTCACTACCTATCTATTCTTTCAATCGTTGCTTTATAGTTTTCTCTGCATCTGCATCCCCTATAAACATCAGCAATGGTGAGTCCGCTGTTCCGTCTCCGCATTATAGGACTAGCTTTCTAATCAAGCTTCAATTCGGCGTATAACCAGGCCTTCCGCAGCGTAAAGAACCTCGCTCCTCTCCTCGACCGTGTCTTGGTTCAGCGTATCAAGTCCGAAGCGAAGACTGCCTCTGGAATCTTCCTTCCCGAGAGCTCTGTCAAGGAACTCAACGAGGCCAAGGTCCTTGCCGTTGGACCTGGAGCCCTGGACAAGGACGGCAAGCGAATTGCCATGAGCGTTGCTCCAGGTGACCGGGTTTTGGTCCCCCAGGTGCGTCAATACTGTGTTAATTGTGTTAATTGACCTCATTGAAGTCGAGCCTACTTTTCTGGAGACCTATGTGACAAGTGCTGACAATCATTGCTGCTGATTAGTTTGGAGGAAGCCCCGTGAAGCTTGGGGAAGAAGAATACTCCTTGTTCCGAGACCATGAGTATGTAGATATACTTCTTCCACCCTTACATCTCTCGTAGTGAAACTAACTCATCACTCCATAGGCTGTTGGCCAAGTTCAGAGAGTGAATATACCCAGTCCACTAGACTTTGAACCAAATCGACACACGAAATCGGCTACACATAGTTACACACTGATCGCTTGTTCGGACCGATTCTGTACAATAATATGTAATATAACGAATGCAACATCCCTCGAACTTACGAAGTGGATCGTCCTGGCCAGCTTGAAGATGGCAAAAGAGAGCCAGCGGAAGGCGTTTCTTTCCATTTGTTTCTGATTCTTGATGTCTGTTACCTTTTTTTCTCGTTTTTTTTTTTTTTTTAATTCACACGAAGAGATCTGAATCACGGGGCAAGTGTACTTGAAGGATGAAGCTAGGGTATAAAAGCCTTAGGCTATCTAGTTCATATACCAGCAGATGACTGATTTTTGGACCCCGACATGGCACTCTGCTACCTATCGCCTGCGGGTTCAAGAACTAGAAGAGAATGTATGCATGCTAGGATATCTCCCCTCAACATTGATTCGGGCTATCGTCTTTGTTCCATCTCCATATTTGTGTCTGATTAACTAGTTAACTTTTATCTGTAAAAATTCCCCAACAACAGGGGAGTATGGATGGATATACATAGACGCTGCTTTCTAGTCTATATTGACATTGAATAATCAAGCAGACCGGTCCAAAGTTGGGTGTGTGATAGTGAATAGTTATTCTCTAACTAGATTTGGTACAAATGGGCTGACAAGTATACGGCGACTGCGATCCCTTACTCGCGAGAAAGCTCGTTCTCCAAGCAGGGATGCAACGTAAGCCTTGTCTTCTGGCTTACCATCGATAAGACAACCTAGGCCGACGAAGAGCCGTTTGCTCACCGAAAATGGAGTAGATTCCTTGCCCGGACAGATCGCCGTAAGCAACAACCCCTGGTCTGTTTCTTGGGCTTGCTCCAGTGAAGGAAGCAGAATATGAACAACCAAGGCAGCAGCAAAACGGTTCAATGCTAAGCATTGCATAAGAAACTGTTCGTCCAAGGTTCTGGATATAGGCTCAAGACCAGATGGGCCAGAGTGACTCTGTGGAGGCAAGCCGTTAAGTCCGTTAATGATGTGTTCAATATCACCTTGTAATACCGAGTTTTGATGACGCTTTCCGAGGTCGATAATCCAGTGAGCGAGATTTGTAACATCGGAGGAGACATTAAGCACCCTTACTTTCGAATATATGTTCATTGAGTTGCAGAATACGTTAATTGAGGCCATTGCATTGAACGTATTTTGCTTCACTGAGACCAGGGGCTTGACAGTTGATGGATCCGCATGGTGGAGAGTAAGGATATAAAGTTCGTCATACTTCTTGCAAGTTCGGTATATTCTCTCCTGGAAAGGCGAGTTTAATTTTATATCGGATTCGAGTTGAATAGAGTGTCCCGGTAGATGTAGCTGCATGAAATCTATGGTAGTCGCAAAAAGCATCCCTACTGTGGGGGAAAGTGTTATATCTGCATCTCGCAAACACAATCCTTCATCCATAACATATGAATGGGGTGTAGAGTGGTCTTGAAACATCAGGGTAGGAGGGTTTGTGAGGGTTTCTAGTTCGTGGACGAGTGGCCCGTGGGTTCTCAGGAGGTCCGCAGACAGGAAAAGTAATATCGGCCTCTGGGAGCTACTAGGAGTGGGCAGCTCGTCAAGAGGGACGGTATATAAGCCTGCCTCGGATGAAGCTTCCCGCGGAATCGGAAACCCAACAGTTTGCAACTGTCTGTCTACCTTGGTATTGTGGCAATTGGCAAGACTATGGAGCTTTGAATTGGACATGTTACTGTCATTCAAGGGTGGTTTTTTCCCATGAGTTTCCATGAAGCTGGAAACGCTGTCAGAGGCTGAGAAGAGGCCCGACAGGAGAGGTCCTCGCGTTACAGCTGGCAAAAGTTGCTGACCGGTATTTGCAGCATTTTCAACGACGCTGCTATGTTTGGCCTCTTTACTCTTCTCTATGCATGGACACAGCTCGAAGTTTTCTAGTTTCTATTCAGCCCGGGTCATGTTAGTTAAAAAAAAGGTAAAGTCTGGCATATGAGCTGGTAATGGATGGGAACAAACATCATTCGGCTGGTGATGGTAGGTTGGTTTCTGATATTCCAACTTGCGCACATTTCCATGTTTCAGAGTTTCCAGTATGACTGAAGCTGTTGCAGGATGACACACGAGCTTTTCACTTGCAACTTCCTCCAGAATCTTGTCCTTCAGATCCGTATACAGAGTTGGAAACTCTAGCCCTTCATCAGATTCAACATTGAGCTTCTCTAACGGTGCTTGCAGGTTCGATGGATCAAGAATTAGGAACTTTACTGCTGGTATGGTACCCCGTGAAGCGCCATGCTCAGGGATGGGCAAATGTATCTTCAGCTGTTCAGCTTTGTACCGGTCTGGTAAAAGACGATGAGAAACGGTCCGAGGATTAGTGTCCATGTATTCCTTATGTAGCCTGAGGACGTAGGATAACAATTCACTGCTGGCTCTAGTTGGGGAAATTTTCGCAGAATCGATAGCCTGTATGAAATCCAGGCCCATTCGGTCGTCTTCCACGAAGCAATGAAGTTCACTATGGTCAATTATCCAGGACTCGAGCGGGTCAAGTGCCATATTGTGACTAAACATCTCTTGCTCCAACGCGATTCCGTGATAACGGGCATATTCGAGTAACGAGGGTACCTCCGAGCCTGACGCCATGACGTTGAGAACGCCGATAAATACTTAGTATTGGTGCCTCTGTTGGACTCTTCGGCGGTGTTTTGCTGTTGAAAGTTGTTGCTATAGAGAGTATGGAAGTTGCAGATGACCCTGCTCAGCAGTCAGTCGGTGGACGACGTAGGTCAAAATTGGGCAGACATGGAAGCAACACATGGAAACAGGCGACACTCAACTCGGCAACAGACGCCCCGACCGTAATGCTAGGAAACGTGGATGTGTAGAATAGCTGATAAAAAGAATGTGGACACAGTATTAGACGTGCATCTTTGCTAAGAAATTTTAGGTCGGGTATACCCTGGAGAAGAGGCAGAGAGTAGAATACAAGGCAGTATACATAAATAAGATAAAAAAAAAAAAAGATTGGTAAACGGCCGGACGGACGGACGGTGTTGAGCATTCCAAAGCTCCAAGTTAGAACCCCAATAGTGCCCGCCTATCTGTGAGGCCGATTTGCGTTGGCAGAAGATGGCAAAGGTAAGGAGATGGTGAATGCTCACACGGTATAAGCTAGAAACGTGAAAGGGAGAAAAACGAGGTCAAAAAGAGAATAACATAGCATTGAGGTATAGAAAGTCGTTAGTACGCTCTGGATTGCCATCCATTCCCTATCCCAGTACCATTAACTCCCATTGGTCCCAAAACTAATTCCTGTACCTCCTCTTTAGCAGTGCCAACCCTACTAGCGACACCTAGGATAGCAGTCTCAACATCTCCTAGCGTTGCAGCAAGTTCCCGCACACAGGAGGATTGTGTACTCGCGGTGCTTCCGCTATCTCTGCCCCGCGAGGAAACCAGGGCGTGGATCTTCCGCTGAAGTGAATCTTCGACATTGTACAGGTGGTCTTCTATTTCTTTTAGATTCTTCCGATATTCCTCGAGTACAGAGCCCATGTCATCCGTCCGCTGAGAGAAATAATCAACGAGGCTCCCGGGTTCATTTTGCGAAGGATTAGTAGAATCCGCCTCGATCCCCTCTGGGAGTGCAAGGGTTCCACCGTGACGAAGCCCAATGGTAGGCCGTAGTGGATGTTTGGACATCGCTTGACCTTGTTGGCCAGCTGGCCACCATCGTTCACCGGGGCTGGGTTGGTATTGGAGGGGTAAAAGTAGCGTATCTAGAGTACGGAAGGCCAGTCTAGCTTCCGTCACATCCTGCTTTGCAAGGTTACGGGCATGTTCGATGCCGTTGGCATCATTTTCGAGGGCCTCCTGAAGTGTGTCTAGTTTCCCTTGTACAAATTCAACGTCGTTGGGAATCATCGATCCTTGGGCAGATATAGTGGGCAATAGGTCCGATACCTCGTTACACATCCGAATCTGATTAAGAATGAAGGTATCTATGGCTTCGATTTCTTTTTTTAGTTCGTCACTGCAGTTTTCGAATTTGGTCGTAGGCACGAGATTGGACACGTCAATTTTAACGCCTGATACCACATTTGTTCCGGCCGGTTGGTCCTGTTTTAATGGCCCAGTTGTGTTCCGGAATAAAGATAAGGTAGGGCCCTGCTGCTGCTGTTGAGGCGGTTGCTGGAGGGTGTTCCCGCTGAATGAGTAAGAGATAAGTTAACCCAAGGCACACGAATTAAGGTAGCGTGTGAAAAGAAGGAGAAAGGGAAGGGAGGATCCAATGGAACTTACAATATCCCCCCTGTGTTTGCTGATGTTCCCGTAGTCTGTGTAGCGCCTCCAAACAAAGATGGCTTTGCCTGTGCTTGGTTAGCGTTTGAAGCACCCAAGGAAAACAACGATGGCGCGCTGGTTGTTGCTGTGGTTTGCTGTGCCTGGGCACCGGACGTTGTTGTCCTCCCGAAGAGTGAGCCGCTGCCGAGTGTGTTCTGCTGCTGGGGCTGCGATGTTCCTAATGCCCCAAACAAGCCTCCAGACGCTGGTTGGGATGTTGCCGGTGTTGAAGCTGTAGTTACCGCACTGCTCCCAACAGCACCAAACAGGCTCTTCTGTGGCGTCTGGCTTCCGGTTGTCCCTAGCCCTGAGAACAAGTTTCCTGACTGCGGCTGTGATGTTGCCGCGGCTCCTAGGGTGCCTCCGAAAAGTCCGCCGGCCGATGTCGACGTCGTCGCCGTTTGGGGTGTTCCGCCACTATAGTCAAGCCAAATATGATAAGTATCTTTTCTTCGCCTCTTCTAGACTCTATGAGCAGGTCTAGTCCTATTCTTTGCGTAGGCACTTCGCCGTTGGTATGATGTTGACGGGCAGTTGGGGTAAACAACGATTCTCCGAGCAGCCCTTCATCAAAGATAAAGTAAAAAAAAGCGTACAGAAACAGGAAAGCAGCTAGAAGTCCAGCCCTGGTAGACTTACAACAGAGAGTTTGCAGTGGAAGTATTCACTGTCAAGCTGCCGGTCGTGGCAGGCTTCTGGGAAAACATGGTGGCAGGGCAGGGGAGTTCGGTTTTCTGCCCAAAGGAGAGGGCCGGTTATCGCATAAGCTGGCGCACGGGAGGACGCCGGGAGGAAAGAGAATATGGTGTCGCCAAGTACTGGCCTAATCCTCCCTTCGTTTCTCTTTTCTCTTCTGGCAAATATTAATATGCAAAGTTGATACTTTTGATCGAGATGTTTTTGATGTTTTTTTTAAGCTGTTTTTCTTTTGCTTTTTGGGAGCTTTCGCGATGTCTTGGCGGCATAACGAGTTAACTATGTCTTGGCAACATCGACCGTTTCTTTCAACCTCAACTCAGCTTCTACAACCGCAGCTACAACCACAGCTACAGCTACACGGCTACAGCTACACGGCTACAGCTACATCACATTGTATGCACAGCTTCTGCTCGGTGGCATGTTGAGTGGCATGATATATGACGCAAGGAAATGTTCTAGTGAATGGAGTGAGCCATGCAGGAATCTTCAATCAATGATGGACCAGGGATAAAATGTGTGGCCTGCTGCGCCAGCAGTGATGAGCTTGCAGATGCAGACAGGCCTGGAGAGCATGGTGCTCATGAATGGTTGGCATCGAATTACTTCAAAAGTGCCCAGTGGTAATGCGGTCTTTTTATCCGTGGAATTATTGAAGAAACAAATGCTCACCACTTCAGGTCCCCAGATGGAACTACGATCATCACCAATTCGGCTGATAACCATTTACGATCCTTTATTTTGTATGTTTCCTTGTATCAATTGAGTGGCGTCGCCTAGTTTATCATTGCTAATATATGAGAAGGCCTCCGGATCTTCTGGAAAACCGGGATAAACCCCATATCCTTCAGCCGTATCACACTATTCCCTCCAAGGAACCTATTTATTCAGTAGCATTATACCCGTTCTATGAGCTACAAGATCCGTCAACGGCTTGTTTGCTTTCTGGCCTTAGGGACCACCCCATCCGGTTGAATTCTGCCCTCTACCCTGGAGTCCTTGGGTCCTATAGCCTCATATCACCAACAACGGAGGCCTTTATAACTCCCCACTCTCTTCTATATCCCTCTAGTCTTGGCGGAACGCATTTCCTAGCTGGATGTGACAGCATGATTTGTCTGTTTGATATATCACGACCAGGAAAGGAAGGGCCGGTTTCGAGGTTGCTCACGATCCCAAGTAAGCGAAGGAAGCTAGTAGGAGGAGGCATGGGTATGAAAGGGATAATTTCAACAATGTCAGTTGACAATAGCGGCAGCGGAATGCTTGCTGCGGGCACCTTTACCAGACATATCGGCCTCTACGGAGATAATGGAGTCGGTGACACTATCGCGACCTTTAGCATTGCAGATACTGCTGCTGACAAGATAATCGGTGGCAATGGTGTGACGCAAGTGCTTTGGAGCCCTTGCGGCCGATACCTATACGTTCTGGAGAGGAAGAGCGACGGGGCATTAGTATATGATATTAGGGTAACAGGACAACTCGTGGGATGGCTCGAAGGCAGGGGAGCAAATACAAACCAAAGGTTAGACGCTGGATTTATCGACATTAACGGATCCTCGGAGCTCTGGGCTGGTGGAACTGATGGTGTCGCGCGAATGTGGAAACAGCCCAGCCATGCTGAAGGAGGCTTACGCCCAACATGGGAGGAGAAGGTTCATCACGGTAAGTCCCGTCCTCTCTCCCTAATAACCAGCCAACTATATTCATCTCCTCCACTGACTGATACATGGATGCAGACCCTATAGCGAGTACGGTTGTCCACCCAGCGGGGGGCGTCCTGGCCACCTGCTCGGGACAAAAACAGTATCCTTCTTTCCACGAAGACAACACTAGTGAATTAGCGTTTGTGGACCGAACTGCACGTCAAGTGGACAATAGCCTAAGAATATGGTCACTAACTTGACTGCTTCTGTTCACCGATTTCAATCTGAATATTTGAGGTGTAGGGTCCCTGCCGGAGAGTTTCGTACTGTACCGTAGTAACTATAATGAGTAGGGTTAAGTTAGTCAACTGAGATATCTACCTGGAGTAGTGGTACTTTATTCAATGCTCTAGTTGGTTTCTAAAAGCTCCTCTATAGGTATTTGCTTAGAATAACCCAGAACACTCCAATAAATCCAAATTAAACCCCAACTTCACATTATTATCATGATTTCCATTCAGAGTGTTTGACTTGTCACTCTGCACCGAGTCAGTATTGCTCAGGAAATTTATTGTTATTTGCACATTCTTTTGCTTGATATCCAACACAATATCTGGAGTCGTTAGTATCTTGCCTTGTTCTCGAGCACTAGTCTCATATGCCTCCCAGGCCTGAAGAACCATTCGAGGAAGAGGTAGAAGTCCCTGTATTCTTCTTGGTTTGAACCCGCTACACGTAACATATAGTTGTGGTTCGTGGCCTTCCAGGCTGCACCTGTGAGGTTCCCTATGGGCCTTCTTTTCAAATCTTGAAGGAGGTGAATGTAAGCAAGGAGTGGGAAGTGATATCCAACAAGCCAGAGGTACCCTTAATATGTGGTGAGGCCATAAGATTGTATCGCACTCTAGCATGTGAAGTCAAGATGGAAGACGCTGCAGCGGATGAAGTCAGCCAGCTCGCAGCGCAGAGCTGCGAAAATCATCTCTGATGGTCTATAGTTTGCTATTTCTGGTAATACCTTCATTCCCTGACCGAAGCTCTGAATCATTCACATTGAGATGAATCCTGCAGTCCCATGAAGGATTTAAAGAAGTGGTTCCGTAATCAGACATTTCGCTTATGCGTTTATCGAAGAGCACATATCTGTGGCCGGCTTCAGCTTAATAAAGTATGACAGGAATGTGTGGTATTCGAGCCGGATAAAAAAGGGCGGCATTAGTTACTAGTTAACCCGCAGATGAATTGGCTTCAAGTACGTGGGTGCAGTTGGGCCAGCGATTGCATCGACAATATATATTTTGGCCGATGAAAAGGCAGACATATGTTAGGTATTGATGCGGTCAGGCGTATATAAAGGCGTTGTGAGGTAAGAAACATTGGTAACTAGTTAACTACCTAGAGTACAAGCCGACCCGACCTCGTTCAGTCATGTGGCTAACTAGTTACCTACCCGCCCGCCGCGTGCTTCCATAGCATAGCCCCGCCATGACGTAGCGGGGTAGTTAGTTAGCTGAGAAATTTGCTTGAAAGAAAAAGTTTTCTCCACGATTTAGATATAAAGGCTCCTGGCTAGTTTGTATCACGATATTTGAGGCACAGCGCCCTAGTTATATCATGGCAGGTCAATCAGAGAGTGAGCTCAATGCCGGTTCCGAGGTATGGAAACCCCCGCCAAAATGATCGAAATTCTGAGCTCAGCTAGCGTGGTAGGCAAACCAAATTGAAATCGGCGAATTGTCACCAGAAATAAAGAATCTCATTGCCGCTCGACGGAAGTGGCTGGATCTTACAACACATTTTGAGAAACGGGGAGATGTGTATTTGAATATCGACAAAACATTTCAACAGGAATTTAAAGAGTTGATCGACAAATTAGTATGGCTATTTACCCTTTGCTATACATCCTCATCTGACTTGAGACCGATAGGGACATCCACCATCCGCTCACATACGTCTATTTCGCACCCAGGATAACAATGTGCCAACTATTGTTCACGATAGCCGCCTGAAACGTGCACTCTTCATTTATCCACTTCACCTATTGGGTGGTCATGCAGAGGTACACTCCTCTCATCCTGGAGCGCCCGGTTCAATATCCAAAGAGCTTTGCGTCGGGTCTTTTGTGGCCTTTCAGGACCAAGTCGTCATTGATGGTGTGCTGGATTTCCTTCTGGTAGGAGTGCCAAAATAAACCGAGTTAGGCGTTATGGTACATAATGATGTCGAGAAGCGTGACTAAAATAAATCGAAGTCAAGGTTACCTAATTGTGGAAAATCTTCGAAGTCGAGATAGTTATATGGAACACCACCAGTGATAAATGGATCAGCAATATTTGTATTTGTATTTGTTTGAACTATATGTTGTTAGTATCCTATAGTTACAATATGCTTTTTGATATAACATACTTATTGTTCTCTGAGGCGATTGATAAGGGACCAATCTGTCCAAGGACGAGGGGTCGATCGTGAAGTTTGGATCCAAATCAAATGATGTGCCCGCTCGCGCTGTGTTCGACAAGGTAGTATTATTTGCCCTGGGAGGTCGTTGGGCACCATCCTCCTGCTGTGATGGTTGATTCTCTGCAGACGATTGCTGCCTTGGTTCGGCCCCTTCAGTGGCTGTGTATGATGAACCCCGAGAAATACCCGAAGGGTTTCTGGTGCTTGTGGATTCTGCCTCCCTAGACCAAGGCGTGGGAATAGAGCCATCGCCTATGCAAGTCAGCTTGAATACTAGGCACAACTGGCTGTTCACTTTACCTTCCCCCTCTTCGCCCAATCTCATTCGCTGCGGAACTTGGTATTCGCTGCTTTTATCTGCTAGGAATGGTCGCTTATTCGCTTTGTTGCCGCGGTCCTGCTCTGCTGCGCGAGATGAAGCCAATACACGGGTGCTGTGGAGTTGGGAAAGGGCATCGGCAGCATCGGCGTCTCGGGCGCCGTGGTCCTCAAACCATGACGAGTCCATTCCACGAACTCCCTCCCCCATGTTCCTGTTTGAATGATGGATCCTCGAACCGACAACGTCTGATGGATACTGGGGCTTAGCCAATTCCTGGCAGGAGGTTGCTTCCACGAAGGTATCACGGGCTGTTGTCGATGAACGAGCGGCCCTTTTGTCGTGTTTGCCCTGCTTCCTATGCTGGTTTGCTGCCGCTGGAACCCCAGAGAGAGCCTGGGTCCTGGAAGAGCCGCTCTCTGCTTCGGTGGGGCGCAAATACGCACCATCTGTTTCCGCCGGTATAGCCGTCGGTTTGAGGTGCTTCAAAGTGTGAGACGAGATATAGTCGCCAATAGGTAAGACCTGGTATCTTTCCGCAATACTCTGAATACCAATTGTTTGAAGATGAGCTGCACCATCCTTAATTCTGGGGTGATGATTCCTATGCGCATATCTACAATCTTTTTAGCCAGTGCTAACACCTAGAACGCGGCAAGGACTTACTTTGTTTCGCTGAGTTCTAGTGGCATTATCAAGAGATAGCCCGGCCCTCCCAGTTTCTCTGCCCAGAGGTGAAAGCCTTGCCCCAAATAAACATAGTCGCGGACTTTCTCCATAATAGCGTTGACTTCTTTATCTCCATGTCGCAATAAATCATTGCAGATTACCAATGCGAACCTTTGGGATCCATTATTTCGCCAGGACTTCCCAGTATGTAGGCCTTGAGAAACCGCAAATTGATATAAGGCTCTCAGGTTAAATCGTCGCCTGATCATTAAAGTATCTCTGCTGTCCTCATCAAGCCGAATTCTAGAGAATATTTCTCCCGCGGTACCGTAAGAGCATTGTATATCCACAGCACTCTTGAAGAATAACTTGGGGTCCCGCTTCCAATCTTTGAGACACGCTTCTAGGCTAAATGATAGCTGAATTGTTGTAATATCTTTGATATCCTCGATCACCGTTGTATTGCCCTTTCTTGTAGAGCCTTTGCCTGATTCCGATAGTATCCGAGAGAACTTTTTAATCACACGTCTTTCGTCTTCGGAAAGCGAGTCGAGATGTGCCTTGAGATAGGGCTCCGGGTTGCTCCGTACAAGTTGTACAAACCGACGGAGTAAATCGAGTATCTCATCGTCAGACATATTTTGTGCCTTTAAGGGCGGGCGGAGGTTTGATGATTGCAAGTAGGAGAAGGGAACAGAATTGACAACTGCCTGTGGGGATAATGGGGAGAAGGGTAAATAGTTTGTAGTTACTGAAGTTGCCTAAATTATGCAACTACAGCAACGGAGTTGCACAATTTAACTTTTTTTTACCAGATTCTATAACTACTTAGTTACGGCTTCTTCCATACGGAGTGGAGTACTCCTCCCGTCCATGCTTATGCTAAATAAAAACTCTTCGCGCTCTACCTCCTAGATCAAGGTTCGGACCGTTAGTTGTTAACTACCGGCGAAGAGCGGATTGTTTACAGCCCACTCTTAGAGTTGGTTGGGTTTGGGTTGGAGTGGAGTGGATGCCGTGGGAAGCGGGCGGGTAAAGCGGGCGGGTTGGCTAAGAAAAACCTTCCCCTGGACTCTAAAGCCCACATAATGGGACTTAGTTACGGTATGCCAGCTATGTTTCTATTCCTTCTACTTATTCTACTTCAACGTGTTGCTGACTTGCCCAAATTAGGGACGGTTGGAAGACGTATAGATGATGACCCTGGAACTGTCGAGAGGGTTGAGACGTACCAAGGCATCGATCGAACAATGCTGGAGGAAGGTGCCTGGTCTGGGCTAAAGTGGTGGTTCCGAATATACCTGTCAAGGTGATTTTCCCAAGCTTACGCGACTACTCACGATGTCAGGGAAGCGGTAAAAAGCCATCCCGCGGTCGGAACGGAAAACATTCGAACACAGGTACCTATGGAGGAGAGCGGACCCCGACAGCCGCCAAGGGCTAAGGCTACCTAGGTAGGGAGAGAGAGCTACAGCTTTAACTGAGAAGAAGAAAACTTTTATCTCGCGTCAACTAACTAGTTAACTTAGTTAATTACGTTATTCTTTCTGTTTCTATTATTATTATTATTATTTTTTTTTATTTCTTGGCGCATATAGTTGACTTTTGATATACTGGGTATATGACTTGTACCATTTTTGAGATATCACTTTCATTATTATGAAAGTACATAGCATATACAGAAGCTCAATGGATCTCTATCCTCCATTCACTCTCTCAAGGAATTCAAGCAATCTTTTATACAAACGTTAACTAGTCAGCCCCAAATTCCACAAATTAACCGCAACCTGGTCCTTAAAGTGTAATGGCTCTTCCATCTGTATGTCGACCCGCCAGTTCTACGTGGAGTCGTGTAACTTGGGTTTAGAGCTTGATCGAATGACCAGTATGAACTTCAAGAGCAGTTTGGAGACGGCACCTACGTCGGCAGGCGTCAGTTCCAGCTGGGCGATGGGCCGGCCCTATTGGGCAAGGACGGAGAAATGATGATCATGCTAGAGAGCTGTGACGCAGAAGCGCCGTCCCTTGAGCGGGAGATCAAGAATTATTACTCCCTCGCCGGGGGTGTTGGTGTTCCACTAGTCGAAAGCCATGGCATTCAGGATGGCTGCAGGTTCAGAGGTATATTCGAGACCTCTCTAGGTAACTACGTAGGTACCTAAGTTGATGACTCTCTCCACCATCTTGAGCCCGGAAACGAGACCACTGAGTGGGACACCCTGGCTTTTTTTTTTTTTTTTTTTTTTTTTTTCTATCCATTCCGGGTCTGGCAAAAACAGGGATAGTAATACTCTACATTAAGTCTATATAACACTCTCACTTTCCCAGGTTAACTGTACCTCCTTTTCTTGATAACTAGTTTGCTCACTTCCTACTATATTCTGTCCTTTTTAATGGCTGATTTTGGAGGAGTATCTACCTTTCCTGGGGCAGGCGGCCAGTACGCTTGTCAGAAACCACCTCCGCGTCATCTCTCCTCAGATATTGAAAATTGGCTACTTGAAGTTCGCAAATGTTTCCCAGATTATGAAGCCCCAATATTCACCACTGAATTTGGTAATTGGCTCGAGCAAACAACAGGAATTAACACTACCAATTCACCTCTCTTCGCCGGTATGGGTTTCCCCTCTATATATTACACCATCTACTAATACTGGGATACTAGGAAACTTGAACTACGAGCAAGCAGTGCATTCATCTAAAGGAACCACTTTACCTTCTCCTATGCCGAAGAGGTATTGCCGAGTGATCATGCCCCATGCTCCCATAGAGCCAGAGAAGCCAGTCAACGATATAGAAGCCGTGGAGATGGTACCACTTGAGATAGGAAATAAGGAGAAGCTTGAGGCCTATTACGAATCTTCCTTCAGAGCTTTCCGGCAGCTTAAGAGACTTGACATTCTAGATGAAATCTACAAGGTCCGAAGAGGAGAAGCGAGTTATGAGATAGGGGAAGCAGGTTGGCCTAGAACTTTTTTCCTAAGCTTATTCAGGGACTAACACAACTGTAGATGCAACTGCTGTGGTTTACGTACTTGATAGGTATACAACGACCGACGAAGACCCGTATGAGATAGTCGGCGCTACAGGCACTGCTCGTGATCCAACCTATCATATAACTGGACGCAACTGGAAGAGGGAGAATGGAGTTCATGATATAGTGCCCCAAATGCTACCATCGTCTATTATCAGCAGTATTGAAGGGATGCCGGTCAGCCACACTCAACCAAGCTTTGCTACCCACTCCAGCAGCAAACAGGAAAGGGATATTGAAGCCTGGAATACAGAGTCTCGAACACCATCACCGTCTATCTCGAGCAGCATTGATGGGACATTGGTCGGTCACGCTCAACCATCCAATGGCGAATACCGTGGTATTGAGGATCAACGGTCTTCTCACTTTCTACCATGTATGGACGTCGAGTACTCTCCTCCTAGTGTAGGAACCGCCGGTATTCCTTGGTGGCTTCCTAGCGCGGGACCAACTTATCTAGGACACTACGGCGGACTAAATGGACCATCGGGTTAAAATTCATTTTTATTATAAACTTATATAGAAATATATAAAGAAGTGATTTTCTAATTATATAATTAAAAAATAAAGATAACTATATTATTAGATAGTTAAGATATAATAACTTAATTACTAAGTAATACTCTTTTTATTTTATTTTACTTATCTAAATACCCTTTTTCTTAAGAGTATAGCCTTACTCCTTCTTAAGTCTATAGCCTGGCTTCTTCCCTTAAATCTTCTCTTCCCCTAAGTCTTCTTCCCCCTTAAGTCTTCTCTCTCTAAGTCTTTTCTCTAAGTCTTCTCCCTCTTAAGCCTTCTTCTCCTTTTAGCCTTCTCCCCCCTCAAGCTAGCTTCCCCCTCTAGGTCTACTTCCCCCTAAGTTAGCTCTCTCTTAAATCTATCTCTCTAAGTATACTTTCTCTAGTTAAAGTGAGAGTCTTAGTAAGAGAAGCCTTTAGTAAGAGAGGCCTAGAGAAGATACTAAGAGAGTAGACTTAGAAGAGAGCAGACTTAGAGGAGAGTGGGTATAGTAGGAAGATTTAGGGGGGCAGGCTTAAGAGAGAGTAGAGAGTAGGCTAGGGGGAAAGCTAGCTTAGGGAGGGAGAAGACTTAGAGGGAGAAGACTTAGAGGGAGAAGACTTAGAGAGAGAAGCTAGGCCGTAGGCTTAAGAAGGAGGAAGGCTATACCCTTAAGAAAAAGGGTACTTAAGTAAGGTTTATAAAATATTTCTCTATAAAAGAAGGGATAATTTAAAATACCTCTATTATTATTAGCTATGTAGAACTATCTCTTATAACAGTTGCCAACTTCAAGTCTTATTCTCAAGGACTCCCTAGTCCTCCACCCTCTGTTGGCTTCTTCTCTGTGTGTCACGCATTTTAATATCCACCTTAAGTAAGCAGGCTGCAGGTGCAGAAACACAATGCCGTGGAGTAGTACATGTCGCATTAAATTTCTCCAATTTTGGCTTATAACTAGTGCATAGCTCTAGTATATTTTAGCGAATAGGAGAGGAGCGTGGACAACCCTAACTTAAACTGCGTCAAACTCAGTACGTAGCTTAGTAAGCTTACATCCGTTTCTTGGTTGCTGAAAATTCTTCATGTCATCCTTAGCAAGCTCATCGTTATCACCACTGACATATACACCGCGTTTAACCAATCATAACTATCATTGCCTGTCCCTATTTACGCGAGGAATGCCCTTAGTAGTTAATCCAACAACAACGAGTTAGTTAGTCTAGTGGCGACTTTTGAACCAACATCGGCCTTCAGTATTTCTATTTTACGCCCTTAGGGATGAATCTCTAGTGGAAGTCATAGCGGAATTTCAGATTTGGTTACTAGTTTACACTCCATACTACTGTCTATTGAGCTATTCCGGGATGAGTTAGCGAGAAGGAAAAGCGGCGAGGTTTGCGACCTAATCCGGAAGTGGACGAGAAAGTTAAAGAGTTTAAATTAACCTACCTCGTTTAACTTAGTTAACTGTCGTAAACAACAAAAGCATCAAATGCATGTCGCAGAAAAAGCGACACTAGCTAGAGAGTAAAAGTTGCCGATTAGAGCTCTCGCTAGTTAGTGATAGATATCAGAAGCAGAAGCAGACAGCATGATTCACTCGACTAACCCCGGAAGATACCCTTCTGAAGGCCTCAGCTCTTGTTAGGTTGTCTACGGAGTACTCGATGCCTGCATTTCGAGATCCAACCTCTTATCAAGATACCATCAGAGGTTAATAACTGCTATGACCTCTACCAGGTCAAAGAGTGTACTGTGCTCGCTAACGCAACTCAATGATCGGCCTTTCGTCATGCGCATGAAGCCCTGATTTGGGGATGTCTCCGACTTGGAGACGAGCTTATTCAACAAAAAGCAGCACAGGCAGCTATCCTCTTGCCCAAAGCATGCAATTATTCTGTACCTTTTTGTATTAGTTAGTCAAATGTTGACGCACGAACCGCTGCAAGTGAGAACTGCTCAAAGATGGAGGCAGTTGAACCTCTTTGTTTCTCTAGTGCAGCGCTCACCTGGGTCCTTTGCACAATACTTGTCAATGGATGTCAGCTGGCCGAGATGTTTATTGGAATTTGGGTACTCGACGGGATCTCCCGGTACCCGGCTATTGATCTATTATTGATTCATTGAACTGAGGATCTGATAACTCACCCTCGGGAACTTACGCATGCGTAGGTAAGTGGATTGAATGTACGATTCCCCATAGTCTACGGCGGCGATGTGAGGTCTACATTCACGACTGACGGAAATCCGGGAGTGGTAGCCCGTTCAGACAGTGAATGGTCAAATAGACAATGGAACCCCCTCGACCACGTCTATATCTTCATTTTCGAACCTTCTCCAGCTCCAAATTCTTTTTCTTCTTCACCACTCTTCATCGTACCAACGTTTCTGCTTCCACAGCTCTGATACTATCCACTGCCTGACTTCTCTGTTTCTCATCAGGACTACTCACTCAAACTGCCTGTCTGCACACTCCGATACGTGTTCCCACTGCCTGCGCCAACCGGCTCGGGCTATTCTGTCGGTGAGCGGGTTCACTGACATCCCAATAACTCAATAACTTCTACGGTCAAGAAGCAAAGCCCTCGCCAAGCCAGCTATTCCATCCCCCTAGAAAGTTCAGGTGAGCTCCTAGACCGTCCCCATGAATACCGTGAACTTATACCCCGTATTACATTTAACTACCATCACCGACTTTCTTCCATTCCACGTCCCGGGATCCATGCTGATGAGCGTACTTTTTGGCAGCCCAAAATGAATCACTCCAATGTTTTTGGCGGGGAGGACATGCCAACAATCGCAAATGACGACGTAGCAGGTCTTATGGCGCTGCGTAACTATGCGTAGGTTATTCCAAGCTAAATTATCACTTCTAATAAGCGTCTGTCAGTACTTACCCCTTATTTGAGTAGGTACGATATTGACCAGCCCGGCCCTTCGCATGACCAAGGGGGTACCATCCCTGGCCATGAATCCACAGAACCAGAATCCAAAGCACAGAATCAAACTAATACTGTAGATATTGAAGGCGGTCAAGGTGTGTTCCCCTGACGATAAAATATCCATCATATATGGTTGACTACTACTCAAAATTTGAAATATTCATACCTAACGATTGGTTGTTATAGAAGTTGTTGAACCGGAACATGAGCAACAGGAGCACCAAACCACAGACAGTAACCATTTTGAATTCGATGATTTATTCAACCTGGCTGGCTCGCCAGACCGGATGTGTGACGCCGATCTAGCTCCAAAGAACCCTCAGACACATAATTTCGAGAACGCCCAGGCGTCATCTTCCTCTGAAGTAGCCTATAATACTAATCTAGTTCAGTCGAGCCAGCAGCTCCGGACGCCACAGTCTGCTACTACAGATGGAAACGGAGAGCTAAAGCAATCACCCCCTGATTACAATGCAGATTTAGACATCGAGAATGCAGATGACCGGGCTTTTTACGAAGCATTTGCAGCCTATACTGCTGGTCCACGAGTTGAGCCTTCACAGCCATACTCAGATCAGAGTAACATGAATCCTGGGGTAACTCAAGATTTGCAAGCAACCACTGGCTATTCTACTTCCAACGCATACACTTCATCGGCCCCTTCTGGCCAACCTCCTGGAAACTCTGCCATAACCCGGCCAGCCCTTATGACATGGAGTCTCCAGAATGATCCAAGCCGCAATGATGGTTCAGTTGAAATCAAGGATGAGAGGCAGAATTACAAAGACCCTAGCGATATAGTCACCCTGCAGTTTTCCTCCTCAAAAGAAGCCAACGACTATCGCCCAGATAGGCGGCCTATGCCATTTGATCCTACCATTCCACGAACTATCTATGAGCGGCAAGAGTGCGTTATCAAACTTATAAAGGCTATGAGAAGTTTTGAATGTGCTACAGACAACTGGGGAATGATTAAGCCCTTTGCAACTAAAAAATTTAGCGACAGAAAGATTGAAATATGCTGTTGGAACATTTTAGTATGTTTGTCTTATATTTGCCAAGATATAACAATGAACTGACTCCTGTTAGGATTGCTGTATTGTGCGACAAGAAGCTGGGCCTTTTCTTACACCAGAGGAAGAAGCATTGAAAAACAAAACTAGAAAAAATAAACAGAACTTCGCAGAGCGCTTTGGCGATATGCTGCGAATTTTGAGGGTTAGATACTTTTCCCTTGCTCCCTGACGACCCAAGCTAACCTTCTCTATTAGACCCGCAAGACAGTCTGCCGCCACTTGTTGGACCCTTACTATCTACTCCAATTCGTGGACGACCCGAACTCGTGTTTAAGTGTGAGAGTTTCCTTTATCTACTCTATTCAAGCTTGAACGGATATAGCTGACGGATATATAAACAGCGTGTTGACTCCAACAAGACCCTAAATGCAAAGAAAAAGCAGACTATAGATGCTGGCAAGAAGGTCATAGCCAAGAGAGCTGCTGATGATGACGGAGCTGCTGAGGATGAAGCTCGGCGTTCCCTTGCGAGTCCTTTCTCCACCCCGAAACGAGAAGTCTTGGCCAGCAGCAGCTCCTCTAACCCTGCGTATGTGAACCAACAAATGCCTCCAACTGTTCTGCAGCATCTGAGCCAACCCTCTGTTGGCTTGCATCAACAGAGCCCTCAAACAAGTCCCATGGTGCGTTTACAGCCACAGGTTACTCAGCAATTTGCATCCGGGGCACAGCCAGCCTATCACACATACCCTGTTGGGAACTTTGAGGCTAGATCATCTGTCGGCTTCCACCAAGATCAAATGTGTACTCCTGGAAGTGGAGTAGTTGGCAACATACCTCACTCCAACATGAATCCCACGGCTAGCCCAATATATTCTAATATCCTTTCTCCCCCGAAATCGCCTTGGGACCAGACATACCCTAATGTCAATCAATCTTCACAATATCCTCCAAAATCTCCAAGCCTGCCATCTGCAATGCCTCAGTTTCCATCTCCGTCAGTTTCCAGCGAAAGCACTGCTGCGTGGCAGCCGAAATCATGCAAACCCTCTCGAAAAAGATCTGCTGACATCTCCCACCGTCCAGAGAGCCCCTTGAAGAAGATGCGCCATTGAAACATTTCAACAAATAAACATTAAGTGGCGTTTTGCTATCACCAAGGACGGTACAACGCATCTTTATCATGGCAGTCATAGGGGCTCTGAGTAGGATTCCTCAATATGATACCCTTGCACATAGCTCTACTCTCTGGACCGTTGTCATATTCCTTACTACATGTCCAAGCCCTTGGTTTCAGACCGTGACAATAGATAATCGCCTCAGAGGGTATGCCGGGTTCAATGGACATCTCTTTTTCTACGGAGTACTATCATTCCAGGTCTTATAAACTTCTTTCTTTACAACACCCTGTGTCATTTTCAACGACTAGAATTTTTGGAGAATATTCTCTCACATATCTTCCCTCAACATCTCGTCTATACTTGGCTAGATATATGGATAACACACAACTCCAGATGGCTTGTGGCGTTGTGCATTCTCGACGAGTTGGAGAAATTTGACCCACATTCTTCTCCATTTTTCTTTTGCCATCAGTTTCAGCTTCTATCAATGTTTCTTTACTTAATTTCAAGGACTACTCAACCGGAGTCTATTGCCCTTGTTTCAAGGAAATCGAAACCAGATTTCTAAATAAAACCAAGAAACAAAACCCTGGGTAGTTTTATCGACTCACCAACCCTGACCCTGAGGAAGCTCCTTTGATTTCGGGCCTTTTTGATTCTCTGCCATATCTGGCATATCAAGTTGCTGCTGCCTTTAGAAAGAAGAGAGAGATATTGTTGTTTCTTTACCCGACTGAGCACTACACTTTTGATTTTGTTATTTAAATTATGCTCGGAGCGTTATTCTAGGATGATAGATCTTCAGAAATTGCATTACATTCAAGTCCAGCAGACTATTGATCTATTACGTATCACACTTGGTATCTGATCCTCTTGACAGACATCGTAAGACTCTACGTAATATGATGGATGCATTATTTTCAGATCGGGTCTATTGATATGGTAAATGTTGAAGAAGCCTATTCCTTTTATTTGGACGGATTTACCGGTTAATTGATCGAGTTAGCAAGCAAGGGCTTGAAGTCATGTCGTCGTAAGAAGTTGGGATAAACTAGGGGAATAAATAGGATATCAAGTAACCTTGATCCCATATTTCTCGTACGGGAAGTTTTCCAAAGTGCGTACTAATTCTCCCCAGCCATCATTCAGGCTGCCTGGCTTTCCTGAATTGGAGGCAGCACGGGTATCATGTCCGTTATCCTCGGGGTCCTTATGTGCTCCCGTCAGACCAGCTAGGACTTCCGGCACCTGATTTTTGTATACTTCAAGCAGTCCTTCATAAGGGCACCAGACAACTCTCATACCAGCTCTCCGGCCAGCTTCTACACCAGGAACGGAGTCTTCGAAAACGAGACACTCTGCTGGGGTGATTGGACGTTCACCTTTTGCCTGGATTTCCTTGTTGATAATGCTAAGTGCCAGTAGATATATATCAGGTAGTGGTTTCCCTCGCCCGGGGGCTATTCTGGGGTCATCTCCCACGATGACCCTGGATGGGGGGAACTGGGAAAATAGGCTCGAGAGGTGGGAGGTTTTGAGCTTGAAATTTGTTGTAGTGGAGGAGGTGGCCAGCGCAATGTGTACAGGGGGGGAATTCGATGCGGCGCGGGATAGATTGCTAATCATCTGCATAACACCAGGCAGCGGTTGTGTCTTTGGGAACTGGGGTCGTTGAAGTGCAGCGATTTTCTTCTGTAACTCTTCCTGCGAGATGGGTAGCTGGGCCCATTTTTGAAACACTTGACCAGACTGTACACGGTGGGGAAGAAAAGTAAATTAGAATAAACTCTTTTCCTGTAGTGTTTATGCCATATAACTAGTGAATGCTCCCCAGAATTGTGCAAGAATAGAACCCGTACCTGTGGCTGGGGACGGCCCTGCAGCTGCGCCTTGATAGACCACGGCAGATTGGGTTTCCCATATTCATGTAAAATCTGGTTTATCACGAATGTATATATGTCCTCAGAGTCGATAAGAAGGCCATCCATGTCAAAGAGGCATGCCCGAATGGGAGGGAGTCTGCGGTTCAAGTTATAGTCAGCCATGATTTGGAGGACACAACAGAGAGTCAGAGGAGTGACCGGTCAGTTGGGAAAACAGGGTGGTATTCTCTCACTCATTCTGAGCAGACATGACGGCAGGTAGAGCAGGCCTTTATACGTTGTCTGCTTGTCTGGTCTCGCCAATTGGCAGGATTCAAAAACGTTTGGAGTTTTTGATATCAACCTTTGCTTTTGCAGTTTTCTTCCCCTGAAGTCAAACTAACTAACAAAGTTAACTAACTAGTTAACTTTCAACTAGTTTCACCTTGTTAGTTACACGCTTAGCCTCGGCTTATCCAGAACTAACGACCTATCAGGCGAACGTGATTCTTAGCTTGGATCCAGAAGTCTGTAATATAAAGGATCGAGGGGAGATCTTGTATAATAATATAAACCGCGGGGTCAAGCTATTATCATGCAGCGGTCGCGCAGCCATCTCACCTGGCAGCCATCAGCCTGGAGGATTTGGGGGAGACTCCAACCAGGAACGTAATCACAGACATAGTTAAGTAATTAGTTATCTAGCTGGGCCGACAGTCCTGGGCTTAACAGCGATCGTTTAGCTGGCTTATCTACATTCTTGGAACGGCTACCATGTGAAAGGCGTAGTTAACCCCACGGAGTATAACAACTAGCGCTCATGTCTTCACGGTTATAGCATTGATATAAAAACGTAAGTAGATGGAGAACCAATAGGTACTAACGACATAGAGTTTCCTGAGTAGCTCAGTCATGTACCAACTAGCTGTGTTTGTGAGATGATAAACCCCACGGGCTTCAGGCATGAAGGTCTTAAACATGATTTAGAATAATAATAGGATGGAGCTTTCAATGCTGCCCCCGCGTTTTCTCCGGATCGATGGCAGAGAAATCTAGGATCCTTCGGGATTTCTTGAGCAATACTAACCAACTCTAGATGAGGAACGACCTTTGTCCGGCCCGAGAGGGCCGCAGGTGGTGTTTCAAGACCCTTAAGTTCGTGATGTGGCCCGAGCACTGCAGCGTCGCTTAAACATTAATCACCCCAATTTGAGGAATGGATGATTGATCAGTTCGTGGGCTGTCTTCCTTCGATCCGGGTTCCAGATAAGCATTTGGCCCGCAAACGATAAGAATGCGTCTCGTTCGCTATCCTCTAGAAAGGGTATGGTGCTCTCTAAGCTTCGGGGTGGTATAAGCTCATTATGGCAGAATTCGCCTCAAAACGCAGTTAGCATAACAAGTTTTTCTATGTTAAGTTTGGTAACTATTAGATTACCATCTGGGCCAAAGAAAGGACCATCAAAAAATTCTCGAGGATTCTTGCAGAGTTTACCAGTTGTGGTAGTGACATGCTCTGGCCAATTATTCCCAGATACGGCGTTCGATCTCGCAATTAATGACGTGGGGGGAGCTCCAAGTAGAGCGATCATTTCGGCAAGGTGTGATTTTGCATTGTACAGGCCGTTTTGGTCATGTACCTGCTGGAACAGCTCTTTGCCTCCTAGGATATTCCACAACTAATCAAACATATATATTAGCAATAAGAGCTATGCAGTGGTTGTCAAACAATAAAGTGCAACTAGTAACCCTAAACCCTGTAGTAATACATCAATTTTCAGGGGGAAGTGGTATAGACTTACTAATACACCAAAGTTCCAGATATCTGCCTTCTCATCCCAACCACAGCCAAGGATTACTTCGGGAGCACGGTAATAATCAGGCTGGATAGGATAAGAAAATCGCCGATTCGATTCATCTAGTCTTTTAGAGAGACCAAAATCCGTTATTTTGGGGATTAAATTCGTAAACTGTTTGCCGTTAAGAGGGCCGAAGTCGTTATTGCACCGGTAGATGGTTCGGCCACTCTTTTCATCTAACTTACATACCATCTGCTGTTTCTGTTCTACGAAGCTAGTAAGAATTTCGTCGCTCTCAAAGTTCATGAGAATATTGTCAAGTTTTAAGTCTAGCGATGTATCAGTTGAAGTAATACGAAGGTAAAGATTGGACAATATATCACCTGTGTGGACGATCTTGCACTCTGAATGAAGATAATCGAGGCCAATAAGAAGGAAAAAAATATACGTCTTTGCAATAGGTAAAGGAATCTGGCGACTGATAAAGCGTTTCTGGAAAATCCACAGAGGTTCCCTCATCGGTTCATAGACAAGGCACATGTGTTTCCCTTTGGGACCGATTAATTCAAAAGCATCAAGGCATGTTCGTAGGATTAGATGTCCTCGGTGTTCTGGATTTAGATGTGCAATATGGTATTCGATTTCCTTTTCACGCTCTGCCTCTTCAATGTTGGTATTATTCGTTATCTTGACTGCGACGATTTGCTCAGACTGCCATTTATTCCTTGGTTGCTGTTGATGGTTACTGTGCACAACATCAATAGCAGGAGTACAGAAAGATAGGTATTTACCTGGAGATATTTCGGGCAAGCCACACGGCTGATTGTGACCCCCATCCGATTTTGTTCAGTAATTGAAATTTCTTGACGAGCACTTCTCCTGGCTTTGCTGGATAGAAGGAGGCTGGGTTATAACCAGGGCAAATCTCTTCATCGACAAGTTCATGCCGAGGAAGTGAATGCCCTTGGGTAGACGGTATCTTCCATGGAGACTTTTTGATAGAGAACAAGGTGCGCCGCGGTTGGCATGGCATCCGTCGAAGGAAAGACATCGCGCAGTTCAAGCTGTGTAGAGGGCAACTAGCCAGGCCATGGCCAAGCTGCTTGAAGCCGCCAAGGCTGCACTAATTGATCTCGTTCCTGGAGGTTATCGATAAATAATAACTTATATAATGTTAGCTTACTCAGCACATCGCGATTGGACAGCGCGCCTAACTTACTAATAACATGTAACTTAGTTAGCGCGTCTAACTGATAAACTCGTTAGTTAAGTTCGAGTTTTTGGTAAGTCAGCTAGGACAACCAACTGCAATTTGAGACAGAGAATACTGCGGCCAGTGTACACGCCATGACGGACACACTAAATGACAAGCACAATGAAAGTGATGGGGACGAAGAAGTCTTTCATGATGCTCGTTTCCCCCCAGACGAGGAAGCCGTACGTGCCCGCAAACCCTGCATAGTCGACCCTCGCTAAAACTGTGACAGGACCTGTTAAGACAGTCACATAGCTACAAAGCCGATGCGAACACACTGTTTTCTGCTTCTAATTACTCAGAGGCTATCACTACATATGATCGAGCCCTTGCCGTTTGTCCTAACTATCTTGATTACGAGGTGGCTGTCTTAAAGAGCAACATTGCTGCATGCCATATAAAGTTGGAAGAATGGGAATCAGCCGTAGATGCAGCCACCTCTAGCATAACATTCCTGGACCGTTTGGCTTCTATAACTCTCTCTACAACTTCTCACGGCAGTAAGGGTGCGGATACGGCTTCAAATAGGATGACGGATGCCACCCCTAGAGTTGTCGAATTACCGGAAGATACGGGCCAACGGCAGGAAGAAGAGGCCCTTCGAAAGCTGAAAGAAAAGGATACACATAGGGAAGATGTTTTACGTATAAGAGGCAAGTCTCTTATGCGGAGAGCGAAGGCAAGGATGCAGTTGGGCGGATGGGCGAATCTCCAGGGCGCTGAAGAGGACTACAAGAGCCTGCTGGAGCTTGGGATTCTCCCTCCACATGACACTAGAGCGGTCAAGGCTGCTCTAAGCGGATTACCTGCTAAAATAAACGCAGCAAAAGATAAAGAAATGGCCGAGATGATGGGTAAACTAAAAGATGTAAGCACCCCCTACCCTCAAAAGAGTTTCCACGCTGCAGCTTTTCCTTTTATCAAAGGCCTTCTCTGATGGAATGCCTGTTCCTTATAGCTCGGAAATGGGATCCTAAAGCCATTTGGCCTATCCACAGATAATTTCAAGTTCGTCAAGGACGAAAAAACCGGTGGCTACAGCATGGGGTTTGAGAAATGATTCATTCCCATGTGGGCGTCACCAAGATCTCAGATATGACAAAGGTCGCATCAGAGTACTCCGTAGAGCGCGAGTCGATATTTAGGCACAGCTTCATATTGTGCTGCCAGCTTTAGCAATAATGCTGCTTCATACATCCGCGAACTATCGCACTAACTGTGGCGACAACTTCGTCAACGGGATGAATAACATGTTTGTGGTCCGTCCGCGTGTCAAGGAACCAAAACCTGCGAATGTTATTGGTCAACTGCCCACGACAGTTCTCAGTCGGCACATCGGCCGGTTTTATGGCCGACCTGCCGACCCTCAACCCATGTCAGATGAGCTTTGTATTGAAAATGCTGCTGGGTCTAGGAAATATAGCGAGCAACTTCGGCGATCGCATCAACGCGACAGCGAAGACGCACTCCATCATCTTGCTTGACAGGCAAAAGAAATATGTCTAATTTTTCCCCTTCTTACCAATTACCATGACCCTTGGGGCCTGCAAGAGCCGGCCTCCGACGTGATAACTATGGCTGGCTCATCGTTTCATAGCTCCGAAAGATGTTATTCTTAAATGACTGATATCCCCTCCAGCTGGCTTTCTGTGATTGACCTGGCTCTGTCGACTTTTTTAATTGCGCCTTCGAAACTGAAAGCTAGAAGAGTACGGAGTATCCATCGCTGAACTGTCTTATCAACGCTTATGATGTCCAGATCTCTAGACATGGCCCATGGTCTTCCTGGAAAGGTAAGAATGGTGAACTCCTATTGCTATTGAATATCACTGGTCTTAGATGGTATTAACATTATTGAAACAGCCTGGTATAGAGGCACACGGGCCTCCTTATCCTCCGTCGGGTGCTGGGCTTGGTGGTCGCCCGACACTATCAGTAGACGTTGCTATCTCTGCCGTTTTCATTTCCATATTCCTCGCTGGAGCTGTTTCGAGTTTTACCATATTTCGAAAGAACTTGCAGCGCAATCACAAGTTCATCCCATCTGCAGCAACTGGAGGATACTGCATAGCCCGTATTGTTGCCAATACCCTTCGCATTGTGTGGGCTGCGAAGCCGATGAACATCAACGTCGCAATTGCTGCACAAGTCTTCATTGCCGCTGGGGTTTTGATACTGTTCGTGATCAATTTGATATTCGCGCAACGTATGCTTCGTGCTAGCCATCCTGCCGTAGGATGGTCTCGACCGGTATCATACGCCTTTAAAATACTCTACATCCTTATCGGGTTAACATTGGTTACCGTCATCACAGCGACCGTGCAAAGCTTCTTCACCCTGGATCCTAATACGAGACGGATAGATCGTGACTTACAGCTTTTCGGTGGCAGTCTGCTGACCTTTGTTGCCTTCCTCCCGATTCCTATACTGGCATTTATCCACCTCGCTCCTCGAAGGCAACCACGTGATCAATTTGGCTCTGGATCGTGGTCAGCAAAGGTCATCATCGTAACCGCTACAGCTGTTCTTTTGACGCTTGGTGCAGGGTTCCGTATTGGAGTCAGTGCCTCCCCTATCCGAGCTGCTACCAATCCTGCGTGGTACCATCATAAGGCTTGTTTTTATATCTTCAACTTTGTCCTCGAAGCCATGGTAGTCTACATGTTCCTCTTTGGCCGAGTCGATCGCAGGTTTTTCGTTCCCAACGGGAGTTCTAAAGTACGCAACTACTCTGACAACCGGACAGAACCCAAGACATCGGACAATGACGAAGAGGGCCAAGGTCAAGTTGTCATGTCATGAAGCCATGTACGAAACCCGCCTTATATTCCTATTACTCGTCCCATCGGCCCACAGAGCGATTTTCTCTTTCAATGCGGGTTTTACCGTTCTTAGGCATGAGTTGTGAAGTTATTTGTGACACAGGACTGCTTAATGACACCCTACTAAGCAATTTTTCTATTTGATATGTACATTCTACTATTGATTTATCTCTCTTCACCCGTCACAGAAATGTATATCAAATTCGAAAATCCTTCTCATCACGACCGAATTTTGAGGACGGCATAGTCACGTCAGTGACCTTCTAACTGGGTGCTCAAATATCTAGAGCCTCCATCGGCCACAAACTCGATACCAGTGGTATATGTGGCATCGAATCCCAAAAACAAAGCGGCCTTGGCAATTTCTATGGGCTTTGCGATTCGACCCATTGGCGATGTCTGGGCACCAATCTTCGCAAATGCCTCCTTATCCTCCTTCGTTGCACCAATAATTCCCATGGTCGGAGTGTCAACAAAGCCAGGGCTGACTGCGTTGACCCTGATACCCTCTTTGCCGTTCTTCCCACTAGCCAATTCAGCAGCAAGAGTCTGCACAATCGAGTATACCGCTGCCTTTGAAGCGGAATATGCAGCCATACCTGGATACCCGGTGCCAATTGATACGCTTGTGGTGAACACAATAGACCCACCCTGTCGAATGTACGGTATCAGCCGCTGAGCGATAAAGAAGGGCCCACGTGTGTTGGTATTGAAGTGTTTGTCGAAGTCTTCTTCGGTAACAGACTTGAACGGGAGGAGATTGGCATAGGCAGCATTGATAAAGAGGAAGTCAATAGTGGCTCTTCCATCGGTCAGCAAGTGCTGTTTGACGGAATCCTCGAGTTCCCCGTGACTCTTCATAGAGGTAATGTCTGACTGAACAACAAGAGCAGCTCTGGCTACTATTCCGTTGAGTTCTTTTGCCGCAGCTTCAACCGGCTCTGCGCGCCGTCCAGAGACCACCACCCTAGCGCCTTGGGAAACGAGGGCTTTAGCAACTTCTAGCCCAATACCATGACTCCCGCCGATGATGACCGCATTTTTTCCATAGTAGGTAGCCATTGCGATGTGCTTTTATGGAGGTTTGGTAAACTGGAGGTTTTGAAAGAATGATATTTGATAATATGCTGGATTGTGTTATGTGACCTGCCCATGAAGTAATGATGTTCCAATTAGTTAACGGGCGCTGACCACCGTTTTTTATACACCTCTCTACAATTGCATTAGATAAACCCAACCGGCATATCTTCTATACTGATTTTTAATCGGTGCTGCTCTTTCAGCTTCTATCCCCGCCTACGCTTCGTATACTTACAAATATGAGGTCTTGGTGAGTTTGACATTTGGTAGTGAAGGTGCTGAGGATGTTTGGTATTTCCTTAATTTGTCATGTTTGCATCGTTTTCGAGACGGCGTGTTTGCAATGTTTGTGTTTGCATATTTTGGACTGTTTGCATAACACGGTGCTTTGTCAGCAGTCCCAAAGCAGTAGTAAGTTGATACCAGAAAGCATGAGAAAGACGAGGATGAGGATTAGATGAGAGAAACGCCGTTAGAGGAAAATTGGAATTGGACGGACAGTTACTGTCCTTGCCCTTGTTTGGTTGAAGATGATCCGATGGCAAAGCAGACAGGCTGCGATGTACCCTGCAGAGACGAACCTCTGCGGAATTCCATGAATGAAAACTACCATTTATCTATACGATCTCGAGTTATGGTGTACTATTGAGGCGAAACACTTATCATATTCATTTGCAGTTCTAGTTCTTTTTCGTGGGAGGTTCGGGTATTCTAATTCTTTTTATCTCTCCTGTTTTTTGTTTTTAAGATATTCCAGCAGGCCATCTCTTCCCTCAAGCTGTCCGAGTTATTCCTATCCTCTCCTTGTTCAACAGGGTCCGCTACAACCTAGCTCGAGAACCCTTCGCTTCTCAGCATACACGAGCGAAAGGAGGCAAGGGATGAAACAGATAGTGGAAGAGGGTGTCTTTGAATAAGCACGAAAAAAAGAAGAAAAGAGAATATTAAGAGTGCCGTGTACAATCCAGTCATGTGGTAACAACAACGGGAAGTGGAAGTAATTCATTGAAGATTGTGGGAAGTTCAGGAGGTGGGATACTGTGAGATGAACTGGAATGCAACAGACTTTGAATGTATTGCAGGTCATTTTTTTTTTCTCGTATCTACAGGAAGTAGTCTGGCGTGCGACGAGATACCATTGGTTCTCCTGCACGGGGACAAGGATCGAATTGAAGGCTAAGATATCCGAGTTAGTAAAAGAAAAAGGGTCAAGTAAAGGCGTGAGTGACATACAAAGTATACTTAAGATTCTCATCTATCTCCATAATTGCTGCTTGGTTCCCGCATCTATAACAGTAATTTGGAGCTGATCACATTGATGGGGTTAGCATTATTCACCAAGCACCGGAAGGAATATGAAAGCATAGACATACCAGAAAATATAGTTACTACATTCCGGTCCTGAGACCAATTATAACCCTCCATCACCAGTTGATGTGCTCTCGCGACGAGGGTCAAGCCATTGTTATGGTTGAATGCCTCCGAGATATCCTGACCAAAAGTATATCCAGCCCCACGAGGAGAGATTCCCCAGCCGCACCTGTCGTCCGGGTCACTCCAGAGCAGATCACACATGGGGCCTTCATGCGGCACCTCTTGCATACGATCGAGAGATCTGATGTTGTCCAATGTATCGATCGAAGGGCTAAGGCCTCCGTGGAGACAGAAGATTTGGTTGTCGATGAGGGCAGTGAGAGGGAGGAAATCGAAGAGATCAGTGAAATATTTCCAAACATTTGCATTGCCGTATTTCCGCAGGCACTCGTCATAGAAGCCGTAGACCTGCGTTATCTGACGTGATTCGTGGTTTCCTCTTAAGATGGTGATGCGGCCGGGATAACGGATCTTAAGAGCGACAAGCAGAGTGACTGTTTCAACGGAGTAGTAGCCACGGTCGACATAGTCGCCTTCACACCGTTTTACATAAAACATGTTAGACTGAATGTACTCGGCGGGGGAGACACGCATTGTCTTCTGCTCCGGTGTTCAAGTATCGACTTACCCATGAAGAGGTAGTTTGTATCTGGATTGGGGCCGCCAATCCTGAACAGCTCCATCAGGTCGTGGAATTGGCCGTGGATGTCTCCACAGACTGTTACTGGACATTTCTGCAACACACCAGCGGGCATCGGCATCAGTATATCCCCTAGATTGCCCTGAAACATTCCAAATGGCCAGGCGGGGAATGGGAACATACCACTGGCTGGACATTTGACTCTTCTTGCAGAACCTCTCTGGCCTGTTTTGTAGATAAGTTGGTTAGCCTTAAGGGAGGCAGATCAAACGAGAGCAGCATAAGACGGGCATCTACAACGACAATGACAGCGACAGACAGCCAAAAAAAGAAAGGAGAAGAAGAGCATAGCCCGCGATGGGTAAAAGCATCAAACGTCAAAGGAGAGAAATCCCACCCGATCACATAATCTCTGAACATCAATCTCCGCAAGCTGCTTGCAGCTCATGAGGCTCTCGATCCAGCCGTCTAGGGTCGGTATTGACTCTGGGTCGGTGATGAGCGAGAGGCCATGGGGTTCAGGAGACCGCCCTGAATCGATCTCCATCTTGCTTTCCATGAGTAGTACACGAGTCGATGGTACTAGAGAGACGGTGGACGGGGTGGTCGCCCTGGAAGCAGCTCGCGGGCGGTGGAGGGGGGTCGCTTATTCTGGGGGGTAAATGAGCGAGCGAGCGATCAACCGAAGCAAGGCGGGAGAGGGAAGGGCGAAGGAGGCGCGGACAGTCGGAGAATGCGAGACGCGAGGGAGCTCGAGGAGAGGGGGCGTGAATTGCTTTCTCCTGGATAGTCGACGACAGGAGCTGCAGCTTATTTTGTTTTGGTCTTTCAGTCGACTCTTGGTTGATCCTGGCAAATTAATGGTCTTTTTTTCGAGCGTTTCGATGGTTTTTTGGCGTTTTGGTGTTTTGGCGACGCCACACTGCTCCAGCCACCTCACATGACCTCCATTGGACCTACCTTCACCTGGGACCTGTGGAGTTGGAGGAGGGCGGCTTACAGGAGTTACAAGACGGAGTACATGACGCTGAAAAGACGATTTAACGGGGTGATAATGGTACATTTGCTACTACTTGGCTATGGGCTAGATTATACCGCCGCCGCCGAAGCCGCCGAAGCCGCCAAAGCCGCCTGGCCCTGGTCCCGGTCCCCCCGGGAAACCGGAGCCTGGTCCTCCTGAGCCTGAACCCCGTCCATACGGTCGACCGTCTCCTGGACCGACGGGGTCATACCGTGCTCCAGGAGGTACCTGCAGGTCATAGCTTCCCTCGCCTCGTCCGCCTCCACCGAACATTGGGTCGTCGAAGGTCGGATGCATGCCTCCGCCGCTGCCAAAGCCTCCTCGACCCGGCAGGGTTGGGCCTAGGTGTCGCTGCAGCGGATCGTGAGGAGCAAGGCCCTGTGGGTAGAGATCTCTCTCGCCAATGTTGACAGGCTGCCGCTGCCTCTCGCCTCGCCCGTATCCGCCATGGAGAGGGAATGATCCCCGGGGCCCGCTGTTGATTTCATATTCGTCTTCGAACCGTGGCGGCGGGAAGTCGCCGGAAGGAGCTGGTATGGGTTCACGAGACGGAATGGCTAGCGGGTCGTCAAATGGGTAAGGACGGGTAGGTCCAGGACTGCGGTCATCACGTAGGGGTCCCCGAGAAGGGTACTGCTCGGCAGCCTGCTCCCGTAGACTGACCGGGGGCTCTTTGCTCTCCCCCTCGCCGGTATGAGCTATGGATGGGTCTGGCATCAATTTTTGCACAATATTTTCATCAAACAAGCGGAAAAACGCCTCAAGGCGAGACTGCGATACAAAGAGGCTCGAAATGGTCTCTTCTGACGCCGATGTTGCGTCTATCAGAAACTTTGAATCTGAAATAAAATCGTCGGTGGAGATGTCGAACGAAGTTGTCCGGCTGTTGAACAGGGCGACGGCGTAGATGACCGTCATGCTCCCCAGGCGGTTGACCTGGAGCAGGTACTCTGAGGGCGGATGATGCGAGTGCGAGTATTTGAAGGCAGAGGGGGTGCCGCCCAGATTCCAGTCTCTAGGCAGGACATCGCTGCTATCTGTACACACAAAATCATGAGCCAGGCTCTCGTCAACGTGGGGGATAAATGGCCTCTCGCGTACCTGTCCGGTGCTCTTCTCCCAGCCCGATCAGCCTAAAACCGCTTTCCACCATGCATGCATGGCCAACGAGGGCCACCGCCTCCTGTGCGCTCTTCAACCGAAGCCCTTCTGCTCGAGGCAGGATCCGCGAAGCCGTTGAGATGATGTTGCCAGGCGCCAGCGTCCTGTCTGGGTCCTCTGGGCCTCCTTTCTGTTCCTGCATGGTTGCCTTGTCTTCCTGTTGCCAATACCTTATGTATGAACTGCGTTCCTCCTCTCGTCTCTGCTTTTCTTCTCCATCTTCTTCTCTTGTTCTTGTTCTGCTTCTTCTTCTCTTCTTCTCTTCTTCTTCTTCTTCTTCTTCTGCTTCTTGTCTCTGGCTTCGTCTTTCTTCAAGTCCAGCTTCAGCCTCTCCCATGACGTAAGAAACACCCCGCATGATGACTAATCTCTATGACTTACGATGTCTGACTAATACTAGCTAACTTCTTAGTCATCATCTCAACTACTTCCAACTTCCTCCCAGCCAAATCACAGTAACTAATGATGAATCCCCCGTAAGTTGTACTTTGTAGCTATCGTGGTCGAGTTCAAAGGGTGACTGAGATTCAATTGCGCCTCTTCGATTTTTGATTGACTGGATTTGTATCTACCCCAAGACGCCTGCATAACGACTCTGATCAGTCGCTAGTTATCATGAAATACGATCAAATCTATATTTCTATTATTGGCCATTCAAATATTTAACACGCCTAGGTAGTTATGTTAGACATGGCGTTGATATAGTGAGTCCATTGAGAGGGGACTTCAAATCAGTGGGGGTATTAGTAGCTGAGTCTCTCCAGCCTGGCGGATACCAACTGTGACCATATTTCTCTCTTCAACCACTATACTGTTCGTCTCCAGCTGGTGTATGTTGATAGCTTCTTTGGGGCCACATCGTATTTTGTGTTTTCATCCCTGCATGCGGAAGAGAGGGAGTGACAGTTCAAAGATATTATCCTCAGTTACAGTATATACATTGAGAACTGGAGAGCTGGAAGATGATGCTTACATAGAATGCCTGGAAGCATTCTAGCATTTTTTATCATAGTCTACAACCAAACCAGTTATCTCTAGCGCCTCACTTCGAACAATCATTGCTGTTTCCAATCTTCTTTTGGGCTTTCCTAACCAACTCTAAGCATATCTCCTCCACGTCTCCGCCGTCCCGCCAGCTGTATAAAGGGACTCCTTCTCGGTCAAGCATCTCCTTCGCTCGCTCCCATCGTCTCAGCCACATCTCTTCCCGCTTGTTCAAGCCGCTTGTCATTCCCTCGGAGGACTGGTATGAGTTTGCCCTTCTGAAAGATGCAGGGGGCATGGAGTTTGTCCTGTTCAGGTCACCAGCAGGAATATCAAGAGAGTCTGTCCCTTCCTGGACTTTCCCAAGGGAGGGTGAGGATGTTCCTGTTGCGCCTGGCATAGTTTTGCTACTGCTTATCGAGGCACCAGCGTTGGTTACGGTAGCACTCCGGCGGGGAGGAGGTACTGGAGGAGGTGCGGGCTTTGCCTTTGGAGATGAGGTGGGAGTGGTCCGATTTGAAGATAAGGGGATGGCACTGGATATTCTCTCAGCGTACTCTCGAGCCGAAGGTAGTTGGTTATAGAGGTTCGCAGCCTGGTTCCTGAAGCTGCTAACGTAACTATCGGTGGATGGGTTTCGGGACAGGGTGGCTGACCTGCCAGGGCTTCCTGGCACTGGTTTTCTATTGGTAGTGGTTGATGGCCCTTGGCCAGACTTGTGAGCAGTATTGTTAATGTTACTACTACCTTTGGATTCTATCGCTGCGGAGCGAAGGCCCGCTGGTTTGGCTGGTTTTGGAGGGGCCACGGAGGTAGATACTGGCTTCTGACTGGAAATATCTAGTTTCGGCACATCATCGTCACAGTCATCCAGGTCGATGAGGTTCCCCATTGGGACCACTGTTTCTTCCCGGTCAGTATTTCTCCTGGGTGGAAGAGTAGGCTTGTTTTCCGGTGTCTTCAACAGGCTGCTAAAGTCGATGCTGGAGTTATTCCACCTCCGTCTCTCTAGGCGAGGGTTTGACCGGTCAAAGAACCCTTGCACCGAAGACGTGGTTACATCACGGATAAAGATTCCCAGGATTCTGCCCTTGTTCGCCATAGCGAGTTCGGTGTATATCTCAAGATCAACTTCTCCGCTATCGCCAACGAGGATGAACATGCGGTTCGGAAAGTCTTGTATGATCCTCTCAAGGCTCGGGCGTTTTCTTTCGGCAGTGGGTTCGAATATTCCCTGGAGCATGCCAGAATACTGCTTTAGATGGAACGAGCCCGGAGGAAGCCCAGCCAAGCTAAAGTATTTTTTCAAAAGCGGGTATAGTTGCCATGGAGAATTGGAGACGTAGTGGACACCAACTCCCAATTCAGCGAGCCTTGTGTACCAGTCACCAACACCAGCAATGGTAAGATCATTCAGATTACGGACAAAGGTGTTACGGAACATCTCCTTGGCCCCGTCTGCAATTGCGGAATGCTTGATGGTGTCATCGATGTCGCTGATAAGGCTGACACCACCGGGATCAGACAAGCTAACTTCCTCTGTGGCTGACAGATGTTCCGCAGCGAGTACACGGACATGAGTAGGAACAAAATCGAGCGATGCCCGAAGGATGAACTGACCACTAGCATTAGTCGATATAGTCCTAGACTGGCTCTGGGTCTTGTTGAAGAAGAAGACTGTGACTGGAATGTTGACCGCCGGAATGGTGAGAAAGGGTGTCAATCGCTCCATCAGTTGTGCATTGGCAGCTGCCATTTGCTCAGGAGACATCTGCTGCGAGACCTGCTGGGCCTCCTCGACACCCTCCTGAGCCTTGTTCATGATCGAGTCCACCCGTTGGTTTATAGAAGCGTCATCCTGACCGGGTGACTTTGGGCTGCCGGGAGCAGACGAGTCGTCAACGTCGGAGGACGTGGCGCTCGAGACCTGGATACCACTCAGACGCCTGACCAGAGCAAGTAGGATGCGGGTTTTTCTGTTCATGGGCCCTCGTTGGGGGGAATATATCCATCCCCGGGCATCAACATCGACAATGGCAGTGTCACTCTGTGATTTCTGACACTCATTCTGCGCAGTTGGCAGGGCTGCCTCGAATTCAGCAGCAGCAGCAGCAGCAGCATCAGTAGAGAGTGATGAGTGCTGGTGATGCTTGCCTCCACGGACATGACGTCTCCCGTAGCTGGGGAAGAGTATCATCTCCTCGTCCCCGTGAATGGTAGCTTCGCCTTCCGGGTAGCCACCAGGCATCCCTGGACTGCTGGCATCTTGATCTTGGTATCCTCTCGTCCACTGGGCCGAGTATGCCTGCCGTAACTCATTGGCTGCCTTGAGATATCCCATCATCTTCTTCCGCCTGGCGCCTCTCTCGCGGCCGCCGCCGTCCAGCCGTTCCTCCCCCAGCCCACCGTTGCTGCCGCTGCCGCCATCTTCCGCCCGGACACCGGTAGAGCCTAACATTCCGGTCTGAATGCCGACTGTTCCGCCAGGCCCATGTTTTACTGGTCTTCTAGCAGCTATAGAGGGGCTGAAGCGTCGGGCTGGTAGAGGGTGTCGCCGCGGGAACAAGAGACCCAGGAGCCCTGTCCGCCCGGCAGTTTGTCTCCTGAGCAACCGAGCCTGTCTCTCGACGATGGCCCTGTATATACGAGCTTGAAGGCGGTGTTTGAGTCGAGGCAGCGTCTCGATGCGCAGGTAGGAGTAGCGGGCGCTGATGCGGTGGTGGGTGCGAGGGAACAGACGGCGGAAGACAGAGGTGGCCACGGCCCAGCGCGAGACGGGCTTCAGCCGGGTGGAGCTATTCAAAGGACGAGCCAGTTTATCCAGAAATATATATCTAATGGATATCCACGGAGGACGGATATATTGCTGGAGTTGTTGCTGAATGCTTTATGGGGCGATAATAGCTAGAAAGTTAACTAGTGGTTGATGTTGACGTTGCGAGTTGCGCCTCGGCAGTCTTTGCAGTCTAAACCAACAACTAACTACTAGTTAGTTGAATTGTTAATTTCTCTAAGCCTACAGAGTATTCATCCAATTCTATTTATATATAAGTTACCAAGCAACAGAGATTTAAGTATTTAGGAACAAGAAGCCAGGACATGGACTGCTACAAGGAGTATATGCGTCCCGGGACAAACGTGTCCCTGGGAGAGGCATAGTAGCCCTTCTGGTTGGCGATGACACGCACTCCGCCGAGCTCGAAGTCGCAGTTATAGTGCGTGTGGCCGAACGCCCAGGTGGTGACGGCCGGGCTGGTCCAGCAGGGCTGGTCGCGCAGCTCGGTCGCGAAGCCGGAGGTGACGCTGCTGCCGGCATACTTGGGGTCGACGGCGCGCGGATCGAGGCTGGGGGCGTGGTGGGAGAAGATGGCGATGCGGCGGTGCGGCTCTCGCTGCTCGATCTCGCGGACCTGGGCGTTGAGCCAGGCGAGGTCGGCGTCGTGGGCGCGGTTGTGCGTCTCGGTCGTCCAGCCGGGGATCATCTTGAAGTCTGACATGCGAGCCGCGACGGCCTGGTCCTGCTGGGGCAGGATATGCGAGTACAGGGTGCACCCAAGCACCGTCAGCGAGTCCGAGACGTCAAAGCGGGTTTGTGAGAGGAAGACGAAGCGGCCAGTCGAAGCGGACGGCGGGCGTGGGCAGGGCGACGAGCGAGAGGAGAGGCGGTCCTGGAAGGCCGTGACCTTGCGGCGGGCAGCGTCCATGGAGTAGGACTGCGGCTCATGGTTACCGAACAGCAGAAAGACGATCTCGAAGCGTGAGAGCAGCTCCTCGATGAAGGGGAAGAACTGGTCGTGCTCGAGGTGGCCGATGTCCCCCAGCAGGGCGAGATACGGGGCGGTCCGCTCGATGACGAAGTCGTACGCAGGGTGCGTCTCGAGATGCAGGTCGGATATGATCTGGAAGTCCATCTCCACCGAGTTTTCGTCCGCCTATCTCTGATATGGCACCACCGACGGGAATTGGGTAGTCAAGGCCTGATGGGAGCACCGATATAACTAGTGGTGGTTTCGGTGACTCGACTGCTTTATTTTTTTAACCTTTGATACTATCTAAGTTAACTAACCTACATGAAACGGCCATCGTCGGCGGTTGTCTGATACATAGTTATGCTACGGTGGCTGCAACACACTAATACTAACAGGCGTCTCTTTCGTCTTGCTTTAGGGCCAAGCTCAGATTGCCCAACGTTGGCTTGTTCAATGATTTGATACCGTACGAAGTACCCTAAGTAGATTTGATATCTCGGCCCAGAGGCGGGACTGCAGCATCTTCTGCCCGCCAGCCCAAGCCCTGCTCTTATGCATGCCAGAGCCTATCTTATGACACCGGTGGCTATGGCTATTGTATCTCTACCTGCTTGGCCGGCATAAGGGCATCCATCTCAGCTGTCATCGATGAGACCATCTAGAATAAATAAACCCCAGAATGAGGAGCTATACTTTCTCTGCAACTCTATAGGATAGGATAGCCCAGCGCAAGATCGACATCCTCGAACGACGTTACCTGCACCATGTCAAGTAATTTAGTGGAAGGCCAATGTAGAAGCCAGCAGCTCAACACTTTGCGTACGGAGCAACTTGGCCCCCCCCCAAGCCAGGCCCGTCCGGGCATAACCAATAACCAAGCATAGTCCTAGTGTCTTGCACCAGCTTTAAACTATCTCTATTATCAAAATCTATCCACCAGCGTCTTCTCAGGGGGTTGACTGCGGCCTCACTACGGGCTTACTGGCTGTCTACTCTATCTACTATCTACGCAGTCCCGTCTATCATCTATCACGTGAACGTGACTTAGTTTAATGGAAGGGCGCAGTCTTAGTCAGCAAGAGGCTCTTTTTCCCTTTTTCGCGTGACTTTTTCTCTCTGCGGAAGCCAAAAGGGGCAACAAACACCGCAAGCAAAGTGGAAGACTCGAAGACTCGAAGACTCCCGCAGAGGCAGAAGCAGCCTAAACAGACGCCAGCCGTGGGAGCAAACAGCAGCGACAGTGACAGGCAGACAGACAGACAGAGAGAGGAAGAGAGAGAGAGAGAGCGACGGCGGACTGGCTGCCAGAGTGCCCGGAAGAAAGCCAGGGAGAGCGAGAGTGGCGTCTCCCCACAAACGCCGTGTCATGACTCTGGGGTAAACGACAGCCCCAACGGCCACCTCGGAAGCGCCTGGGTGGTTATCCAGGACGGCGACGGCAGCAGAGGAGGAGTCGATGATGACGCCTGACCCGATGACCGACCAGCAGAGGAAGCAGGATGGCCACGAGGATGCCGTTCGACGCGGTGACGGACGGCCCAAGGCGCTACCACGACCACGACCGGACGACGGACCAGGAGAACGAGGACAGGAACACGAACGGGAACAAGAGCAAGTGCAAGAGCAAGAGCAAGAGCAAGAGCAAGGACAAAGACAAGAGCAGCCGTTCCTGATGCTGTCGCCGACTCTCCATGCTCCTGCTGCTGCAAACGGGCTGGGTCCCAGAGGCCACACTCACGTTCGATCTCGCTCCCTGGCGGCTCCGTCCAGTGCTCCGGTCATGGCCAGGGCTCACTCGTCCCCAGGGCTTGACTCTCGTGGCAGATACGTCTTCCCACAGAGCGGCCCAGGCAAACCGTCTGCGGTTGGCGTCACTCCCCATGAGCTCCCCTTGCGTCGTCCCAGTCCATTACGGACCTCCTTCGACAGTGTCGGGGGCGGCAGCCAGCCACTCCCGAGCAGCCATAGCATCGCCATTTCAGAGCCCATCCTGGAGCAGCCAGAGCTCCAGGCCTCGCCAGTCTCATACACCAGCCATCCTAGCCAGTCTGCGGCCAGCTATCCCGCCTACGGCTTTGGTGGTAGCCGACCCGGGAGTGGACGTTCGGTCTCCCCCTCGTGGTCTCCTGCTCTCCACAACACCCTCCCCCGTGTCTCCAGGCGTCGACCGTCTTCCCCTTTGCCCACCCACACCCACGTCCCCGGGCAGACATCGAATGGTTACACATCTAATGGCCATACGCCAAATAGTGGGATACTCGGATCCTCTGCAACAACTGCTTCGACGCCTTCATCGGCTTCTTCTCCTTCACGACCATCCCCGCTTATCCTGCCCGCCAAATTCAACGAGCCGTACCCGGCGTACTCCCTCTCCCTGGCTTCCTCCATGCCTTCTACCCCAACCAGCATCCGCTCTCGCTCCCCCAGCATATCCTCTCTCGAGACCATCCCCGACATTCCCGATGCCGAAGCCGCTGCCATCGAAGCCGACCAGATCGCCCGGCTGAAAGCTGCCGCTGATAAGGCAGATGCTGCCGCCGAGGCAGGCGGGTTCCCCCATGACCTCAAGAGACGCAGTGCCGTCGACATGTCCTCCCCTTCTCCCGGATCGCGTTTTGGATCCGGCTGGGCTGACAAGCGCAAGCGATGGAGTGTCTGCGGTGCCGAAGGCAGACAGGACCTTGACCTTGAGACTATATGGGAGGACTAGGACGCTATCAGTGCGTTCGTCCTTTTTATCCATCCTATTCCCCTTCCCTTTCATGGTTCTTAATGTTTTTATTTTTTCTCCTGCGTTATGGCCCGCCGCTTTTTTTTTTTTTTTTTCTCTTTTTCTTTATTTCATTTCCTGGCGTATCTCTTCTGCCTTCTAGGATTTGTTTGCTTTCCTGGCGTTTCCGTGTCCCTTGTATGCGTTGGCTGGTGCATGAGTCGGTCGTGAGTGAAGTAAAAAAACTTGATACCCACGCCTGCCTGGAATCTCTCTTGTCAGCTCATCATGCGCTCTTACGATCTCCCTCTCTACCTGATGTCTCAGCGTACCACATGAACCAATGACCGCTGCTACTTTTTGCTGCTCTTTATCTTCTCGCTCATAAGGTGTTCTCGGAGATGACTAGTCCCGGTTATGTTATGTACATTAGTTGCAGGCCTTCTGTAAGCGTTGTGTGAATGCAATCAAATATAACGATATACCAAAACAAAAAAAAAGTTCTAATTTGAAGATCTTTCAGAGAGGACAGTGCTACATGCTGCATATTCTCCTGGCAACTTCCTCTCCGCTCCAGTAGGCTCCAGCAGCAGTCCCAAGTCCAACTATCGGTGCGGTATGTTCCCCGGCAAGCCATATACCCCTGTCAACTCCCATGCCTTCCCGCATAGCCTCGATGTCACCCAGGCCATCGGTCAGTCCCGTCTGGAAGTTGGAGTAGCTCCCATTACCCGCAAGGGGGTCTGTCTGCCACTCTGTAGCCAAGAAACCGGTAGGTTTGCATGACGGGCTCTGCTCGTCGTATCCTGGGAGCCGAGAGATGTACGGCAGTAAGAAGGAGTATAGGATACTGTAATACTCCTCTGAATCAGCAGGGTGGGCAGATATGCTGGACACCACATGCTCCGCGCAGGTGCCGTACGTGTAGAAGAGCAAGGTAGGATGAGCACAGCTCCCTGGAAGATCGGCCAGAGAGAGACACTCCTGGTTCCAGTAAGGAGTACTGGGGTGGTCGACATAGCTAGGTGAGAAAAACTGGAACGTTGGGTTGATACCGTTGGAAGCAGCTGGCTCTCGCCGCCAGAATGCAGCAGGAAAGGTCACATAGATCTTCTCCAGACGGCCATAGGAGATATGGTCAATTGCCTCAGAGAGACGCTGTGGCATGGCAGGGCTGAACGCCTGTTTGTTCTGCTTCAGCCATCCGAGAGGAAACGTAGCAACGACTTCGTCGAAATGATACTCCTTGCCGGCGGACGTGCGGACAAGCACCCGGCTGTCCGTCCCTATGGACCGAGTCCTGCCTTCAAGCGCAACGACTGTCTCGTTGAAACGTATCTCTGCTCCCTTCAGAGCCGGGCGAGCAACATGCTGGAGAATGTTCTTATATGTCGAGGCAACGAACAGGTTGGCTGTCACAGAGAGGCAAAGAGTCAGTTCTCTGTGCATGTATAATGTATCATCCTCGTCATCATCGGGCCAGTCACCACATACTCCCTTCAAGGCACTCCTCGAGGAGGAAGAACTTCAAGCTCTGTCTCTCGATGGGTGAGCCGATGTACGCCCCCCACATCTTCGCCGACTCCAGACAGGCGTCCTTCTCTGCCTGGCTGAACCCGGACTGCGCAAGCTCCTCCCTGAAGAAGTCGAGCAGGCTCTTGCTGGCCGGGATGTTCGCGCAATCCTTTTGGCTGAGGGTGAAGGCCCGGTCGATGGTCGTCCATATGAAGTCGGCCACTTTAGCGCTCCGGGCCGGGTCTAGCAGCCTGCCATCGGTATCGAACGTCGTCTGCAGCCCTTCCCATGAGTCAGTCACCGTGCCAGAGAGCTCGCTGATCTCGACGAGGGGGTTGTTTCTGGTGCCATGGATCCAGTTGGGGCCGCTGTCCGCCGTGCTTTGTTAGCAATAATAGTTAAAATTGGTCATTTGAGGTCGCTGTCATCGGGGTCAAACCAACAGATCGACAGAGACACTCCCGAGGTTACTTTGGCAGACCTAGTAGCAGTTATGCGAACCCCGTCAGCTCAAGAATCAGGAGCCGTCTGATTGCCATTTTGCTTCGGCTGGCTGGTTTGGCTGCCCTAGGTAGGAAAATGCTTACCCGGCCACCGATCCGGTCTCTGGCCTCGAGCATGGTGACTCGTATCCCGCGCTGCAGCAAGATATCTGCGCATCTGAGCCCCGCGAGGCCGCAGCCGATGATGCCGACATGCAGAGGTTTCCCCATGGGCTGTATCTGTACAAGCGGCAGAGGCGAGAGGTACTTGTCGAGCGAGTCTGGTATCGAGCTGAGATAGGGATAAATCGGATCAAGCCACTTGCTCGCCGGCGCTAGGCAGTTCGTATTGCACTCCATGGCAAAAGCTTGACAATATAAGTAGAAGAAGCTGGCTGGCTCAGTCGGAGAGACTGAGAAGAAGTAATGAAGAAGCCATCCTTCTATCCTACTTTGACGGGCCTCATGAGCCTTTTGGGCCTTCTTCAACCCTTTTTTTCCCTCTCTCTCTCGGTCTCTCGCCTTCTGGACACAACCTTGGATCTCGCAGGCGACGACCAGGATCTTAACTAGCGAGGAAACTCGTTACTTAGCCACTTTCACGGCCAATCAGACAGGCAGAGACATACACAAGAGATCAGCGCCAGCTATCAGAGCTCCGGATATTTGATTAGTTAACCAGCTAGTGGCGGGTCGAGATAACAAGGGGTTAACGGAATAACTATGGAGTAGTTACGTGATTTGCCGCGAATGCTCAAGTTTGATAGACAGCTCAGCAGCTATCTTGTTAATCGATGGTTTTATGCATCCTATTTCCGCTAATCTTATCTGCTCAGCTAACTGGTTACTACGAAGTTATTGTATCAGTGGCAATGTCCGATTAGTTATCTCGGTGTCTGCATTCTTCTTGTACTAGTTTATAAGCACAAATTGCATGATAACGTTCATTTGTCCTCCATAACTGATTAATTGTAATAGATTGACTAAGGGCTGGTTACCATGGTACGGCTGTAAGCTGAAAGAGCCGAGAAGGACTCCTATGACCGCGGATGGATCAGGGGCCTCGGGAGGACGTAGGAGGAGGTCTACCCTTCGTTATGAGTCTCTAGTTAGAAAGAGCAAGCCGGCCTGACTCCTCGCTGTAATGAAGAGACAAAAAGAAAAGCCGAGTGCCATTATGGTCAAACAAGCTTGGAAGCAGGTGGCTGTCTCCCACCAAAAGTCATGCTGATGGCCGCCATAACCCAAAATCTGGTATGCTCCGAAGATAGTACAATGATACAAAATTGAAAGGTAGCATGATAATGAGGGAGGCCGGCTGCTATCCTGTCATTATCCTTCTCGTCCCGCCTATTTACTGCCGTTCGCGAGGCTGGCTAGCAGCATGGAAGTGGATAATTCATCTAAATGAAAGGAAGCAAAGGAAATAATCTAGACGTACGGCTCGAGTTAGCTAGTCCGCTATACTTCATTATTGAATGAGAACTGGTTAATGAAGGTGAGAACCACCGTGGTTGTTGCGGGTTGGCAGTGGGTTGCTGATGCCGTGGATGCAGATCGGCAGGTGGATGGGGCAGAGGGACTGTAACCTCGTCGACGGATAAGGGCGTGCCTATATCACTGTAGATAGCCACATTTAACGTTAGATATTCTCGAACAATGGTAGTACGCTGACCTTCGGAGTAGGTGGAAACGGGCTATTATTTTGGCTTGTCACAAGACACACCCACCAGTGGAGTATCCCGCCAGGAACTAGTTTTCCTTTTGTTTTGCCGATTTCCTTTCGTGGTTTGTACCCTCTATTTTCGCTGATTGTTGTGTTTTATTTATCGCTTCTGCGCTGGAAGTCAGGAGGAGACAAGAGCTCAAGCCGCTGCTGCTTTCAAGGCAGACTGAAAATGCAGGCCGTCACCCCCATCGTGTTCCATTTTAATTAACTGCAAGCAGAGGTTAGCATACTTTCTCCCACACATCCATGTCAGAGGCCGGCTGCGAGTTTGGTTAGATATAGCTCGAGTCGCGGTTGGCCCTGAATGCATGATGTGTGTGCGTGTGTGCGTGTGTGCTTGTGGCTTTGGTGTCAGAATATTATGTGATGTGGGTTGTTGATTGATATTTTGTTGATATTTTGTTGCTTTTGTGGAGAGAAGGGTGAGTTTGGGACTGAAAACTTGCGGATATTTCGACTGGTCATGTCCAGTTCGTTCACCTCATTTCCCCTACGCCGACACGCGCCGCCTGTGAGGGTATGTCAAAATAAGGGACACTAGGGCCCTTGATACATTTGAACACCCTCACGCGAAAGCGTGTGCGTAAAAAGTGCTGTGGGCAGGCAATTTATCATTTATACTGCTCGTACTGTACGTCCAACAGGGGACCGAGCATATCGAAAAAGTCCTGCCCACCGGACCAACCAAGTTGATTGGGGCCCAACCCGGCAAAGTTGATCAATGGATCGTTCTGGACTTGATCAATCAACCCCGATGCCGGATTCATGGCATAATAAGCAGGCGTGCCCGCTGCTGTAGCGGATGTAGAGCCAGCCTGGCAATTGTCATACTCTGGGTCAGCGATAGAGTGGTCCCCCAGTCCCATTCGACCCATGGACAATTCATGATAGGAGCCAGGGCCACACACCATCATCTGATTGTTTGTATCACCTTCAAAAGATTGAGCATATTGACGATGGGAAGCCAGAGTATTGGGAGTAATACTTCCGCTTGGTTGTTCACTTGCCGTCATTTGCACTACTCTGTTCCGCAAACTTGCGGCCAGAGCATGCAGCAACTCTCCAAACCTGTTGCTCAAGTGAACATCATCCACCACACATGTACATAGCGCATCCGCTGTGCGTTCAACGAGGCTTAATGACCCTGACGTCTCAAAGTCTTTTGCGCCAAGAGACGTGGCCTAACGATAAAATAGAGTTTAGATAGGGGTGCACAATACTACTTCACACGGAGCCAACCAACCTTTAAGCAAAACATAGCACCGGCAAGAATTCTCGAGTAAGTTCGAATTGGAACATGCTTCAGATGATTATCTGGAAGCAGATCCTCGACAACCGTCTGGAGTATCGACTTTGCTGATGCGATTACTTCCATAAAGTATTCCCTGTTGCCCTCAAAGGGTTCGAGCAGGCTGGCTTCGGGCATAGTACCGCCTTCGTGCATGACATGATAGTAATTTTCGATGACAGCCTGTAGGGCGACGCTATGGATATATACCCGTACGTATCCGAATTCAATTGTCAAGATGGATCTCATTTGCCTTGACACTGCGTCGAGGGGATAACGAGGGCCCCATTAGCTCTGTATTTCAGTTAGACACCCGAGTTTTGAGACGGAAGACTTACACTTGGCACGATCAAACTCTTTCTGCCATTCGCGGAGGAGTGGATTGAGGACACGAAGGACAGCCAGATATTCGCCAGTCTTGACGATCTCCCGAGTCCGCTCGCGTGATGGAAACAACAGCTCATTGCCCCTTTTCATTAACGAAGCGACGCCCACCCAACAGCGAATTGTGTCACCATGCTTTATACTGGTATCGTGATGTGACACTGAGACAGACGTCAAATTTTTCCATCCTACAGGATATATCAGTTGCTTTGTTTCCGGAATGGGACTAGATGTC
>QQSR01000132.1:0-56365 GCA_003664465.1 Trichophyton mentagrophytes
TCCATTCTCCTTCCCCCCCCCCCGGTTCCGGTTTTGGGTTTGTTTTTTTTAGATTAGGGGGGGGGGGGTTATACCCCTAACCCCCTTGGTTTCTTTTTTCTCCTCCGAAGGAGGGAAAAGGGGGGGGGTTTTGGGAACCTTCCTGAAAAACTTGAAAATTTTTTTTTTAAAAAAAAAAAAAAAAAAAAAAAAAAAAAAAAAAAAAAAAAAGGTTGGAGGCTTTGCATCGTCTCTTGCTTGCCCTTGGCTTGGGTCCTGGAGACGAGAGAGGTGGAGGTGGTGGGGGAGGATAACAAGCCGATAGCCGCTTTAGGAGACTTTGATATCTGATCCATCGTCATCAGATTTGGTCTACTACTCGAGAGGAGAGATTCGAGATACAGTCTCCCATTCTTCCGCTGGGAGGAAACGGACCAGCAAACCAGCAATACTATCTATACATGCATACATACATACATTGGCAACAGCAGCTGCATAACTGCTACTGCCAGCTCAGCCTCAAGAACAGCGCTAAAGGGGTTGAAAGTGGACGTTCTACTACTTACTCCTTACTCGTGACGACAACTACGGCCTACACAACAATAACCGACAGGCCGTCTGCTGCTTTGCTGGCCATGGTTCATTCCTGGGCGCCGTCAAGATGATTTGCGCTAGTATCACGACTACCATGCATCTCCCCCTTCCCCCTTCTCGCACCGAGCCTTTCTCTCCAAGATGTCGAAGACCCGGAAACAGGGCATGAAACTTTCATCCTGCCTGAGCCCCGTTTCCTCCGCTTCCCTTTCCCTCCCACCCCCCCTGCCAGGCACTTTGCAATCCACATTACTGCATTTCTATTCTGCTTCTACGGACTATGCTTGTGACATTCCCCTTGACCTTCGCTCCGGCCACTTGGAAACTCATCCAACTCTCTCTCTCTCTCCCTCTCTCTTTATCCAACTGCGAGGTTCCCTGCACGCCTTGGGAGATGGATAGTCTCCATCTATCCGCTTTGAAGAATTCTCCCAGGCTCGTATTTCCTGATCGACAGTTCGTCTTTCGTCTTGATCCTTGCGCAGATTATCGCCAGGCTCTTCGGAATATGCTCCTTGGCGTCATCTAGTCATCTCAAGAGAAAGACAGAAGTATGAATCCTTGCAGTCCTAACCTCCATACTTCAAACTTTCAAACTCTCTACGTACATCATTCAGTCCAACTGCCATTACTTTTTTCCTTTTTTTTTTTTTTGTCTTTCCTTCTCTTTACCTTTTTCTTTTCAGACGAAGTCGCCTGCTGCCGAATGAAGACAGGCTGGCCGTCTTCCTAAGCTTCCGAATGTTGCACACTGCATGCAAGCAATGGCTGGGATTACCAGAACTCCCCAGCTTAACAAGTTTACCATATGTCCGATCCCCAGATCCAAATTAACATTAACATCACTCCGCGATCTACATACGCATCGTCTTCTTTAAACACCTCAGCGCATCTCTCCTGCTGGCTGGCGCACGTCCTTTTTTCAATGTCGACTTTACTGTACCTTCCGCCACTGGGGAATTACGGAGCAAAGCACAACTCAACAGGCAGCGGCCGGTCCTGATGAGTGAGTAGGCACAAGCCTCTTCCGTCGACCCCTTACCCCCAAGATGATCAATGCAAACCAGCTGACGAGGCATGGGGAGATGGGGAGGGGTGAGATGGGCTGTTTTCACCTTTAGCGCCCAAAAATTCTCCAAGAAAATATCAACATCCCGCCGGTTGCACCAAAATTTCGCCCACTTCGGGGCCAAAAGTTAACTAAACTCGTTCAACCTTGGATCAGAACTTGGCGCGGTCAAAAAAGAACAATAACTAATCAACATTTCGACTTCTTCATCCAACTAAACTAGCCAGTTTTCAGATATCAGCCCGTTCGTAACCTCTTGTCAAGAGAGACGACAGATGCTTGGTCCAGCCAAGCCTCCTATGGAACATTCCACAGTCCTTCTAGCTCTATACTAAAAACGGAACAAAGCCATCCTACAACTGAAGATGACCACTATAAGCGACCCAATCAGCAACCAATTAAGGCTATCCGATTCCCCTTCGAAAGGCAACGGAATAGGAATGGTTCCTACTCTCCCCTCAAAAGCTACTTTTTCCTGCCCAACTAGCGCCATTGTTGTCCCCATATGACTTTATGACTTTACTATGGGGCACCGATGATAATGGCGTATGCGTGCCTTGTTGAACCTCTAGCTATATGGAAAACATGCCATTTGCGTAACCTACGAGCTCGCCTAGCTGCACACCAACCGCGTTTCACTACATATGCAGATAATATCCTCCACGGGGCAGCCAACAACAGCCCCCGTAACACTGCGGCTTAGCTGGAAAAATACTATGAATATACCCATTGCCATACCACCGGGAACCATCACATCAACGAAGCCAAGACCGTCGGTTTTGTTGGTTACCCACACATCCCTCAGATAACTTCGGCTTATCACATCCTCAAACTAATAGACACCGGTGCCGAATATCTACTTTTTCTTTCCTTTATTTTCCCCTCCCCTTCCCCTCATGCTTTGTCTTTAATCGGGTATCGTTTCCGTGGACCATTCCTCCTATGACTACCCCAGGTAAGGCTGATCCAAACCCTCGAATCAATTAGCTTCTTCTACCGCAGAATATGACACTCCAATGCCACACTTTGTTTAGAACAAGCCTTGTGGAGGCTCTTCCTAATCCGGAAGTACTAGTCCCAAGCTATGGTCACCGACAATGCTCCAGACTACTGCCTCTATCTTCCTCTGCCACACTGAACATGGCCCGATACCGGATATAATGGCGTTCTCCTTCGTCCTTAGCACCTATCACGCAACGGACGTTAGAGTTCTTGCTCTCCATACTGGCCCGGTCCACTTAGTGCTATTCATAGGACTGTTTCCCTGGTGTGATTGATCACTGGATTTGGCCCCCTCCATCTAGTATTGCCGGAATACGTCTAGTCTGCTAGACTAACATATCTGTGGACGCTTCAGATCCCCTTGTACTGCCATGTTCTGTTTACATGGTGGATATTACCTTGTTCCCTCCCAGCCCCTCTAACATCACAGGTGGCTATGGCAAAATAATGTGACTTGTCTCGAAAAAGGCCATGCTCTCTTGACCATGCGCTACTCTTGCATTCATCTAGAACGGAGAAAATTCCCATGTGAATGCATAGGCACCACGATGCAAGAAGCCGCAGCAGCAGAATAAAGATTGGCCTGTATCATATCATGCATAACTACAACGCTTATGCATTGACCTATGAGGTGTTTTTCAATGTTTTTTTTTTTTTTTTTTTTTTTTTTTCGTTCTCCTTGGCCGTGGTAAATGTTAGCATCAAGTCATAGTCTCGATGGAGGTACGGCCTGATGGGTCTAATTCTGCCTTGCTTCAATGATGTTTCCTAAGTGATGAACCCCGTCTCTTAGAACAGCTAATGCAGACTTCGTTATACCCACCTACCAAAGTCGGTTATACAAGCATTGCGGCACAGCAAAGCTGTTTCATGTTCTTGAGATGGTTTACACTGTCCTTACTCGAACACATATCTAAATGCCTCATATTTCATACCTATCGAGCTCCATCTTGGAAGAGGACTTCTTACAGATAGATGATGAAAACTTCATCTGACCCACACACACTCACACGCAGTCTATATCGAGACAGAGAAGCCTAGATAGAAAATACTGAGACAAACAGAGATATAGATACCCTAGCCGCCAACCCAACTCCACTTAGATCCAACCCTCTCAGTATGCTTATCTATACCCTCCTTGCTCTTCAAAGAAAATCAGCCCAGTATCACGGTGTTCGCCGTCTACCTTTCTCAGGTGATTTTCGTGCATGATCAGACGATGCATCGTGATCTTGCCCCTGGACTGCCTTATTCCTCATCCATGGTCTTGGAATGCAGTCAGACACCCCTGCTTAGGGTTGTGAGCCCAATACCACCAACCCAATCCCCGGTTTAGACTTCATTCAGTATTCCCGCAATTCTAATGGGATTCATCCCAAGGGATCTGCCTGGCCTGAATATTTCGCTATCTGCCGCCATGACACATAGAAATCGACCAAGTTGTACTTCGTCGTGCTTGCGTTTGTTTCAGACAACACTCTGCCGTGTATGTACGGTGGCAAAGAGTTATGGTCAATGGATGTCGAGTTTCTCTTCTGGGTATCCCATGTGTAGCTCAGCCTAATGTCTATAGTACTGAGTTTTAGTTGCCGATTAAACAGGTGCTGGTGCCCATATGTCCGCGGAGAGAATATCCTCGAGGTGATTTCGAGGAGATAGACATGCTGGTAGTCCACGATTGTACCTGGTGAACTATTCCTGTATGCAGTTTGATACTCAGACTACTACGAGTAGTAGTAGTCACCAGAGTGCACAAGCGAGATATCTTGAAGATCTCCTGAATACCAGATCCATATCAAGAGACTTTCGAAAATAAAATACATATTCCAAGTAGCAGATAACGATGCGTGGCTACTGACTGAAGCTGTTCAATATCGTTATGTGAAACTTGGGAGGTTGAAGTTGAAGTCGAAGTGTCGTCCGCTTTGGGATACAGATGGCGGGGAGAGAACTTCACTGCAAAATGGCCCAGAAACACCATCACCGACGGCTGAGATGATAGAGAATTTACCGCACACATCAAGACAAGATAATACAGGAAAAGTAGAGGCCACTGCTGATCCCTATAGAAATATTCTGCTTGTCACAGCCAGGGAGAAGACAACATGTCCTACTCCAACCCTCCCTCCACCGCACTTCATGACGGAACGCTGAACCTGCCAATCCTCAAGTTCTCGTATACTACTACGTCTGCGGACCGTACCGCTCCGTTAGCGTGGACACATCTATCTGGTGGCTCCGACCTCTCAGTCAGTTTCTCTGCTATACGTGTAAGAGACGAGACCTCAAAGTGGACCAGGGAGAGCAAGCTGCTGAAAGTTTTGAAAGGGCGGGAGGTGTTGGTATGTCCATCTGAGTGAAGCTCGTGGATGGGGCCGGAGGAATGGCTAATATGACTGGGTTTGGCATGCCTGTAGGAGGAGCTCGATCTAGGATTCCTCGCAAAGAGAGGAGCGTCGATATCAGCGGGAGATGCTAAGGCGCCAGTGGCTCTAGTTGTGAAGGCTCCATGTCTTGCTATACGATATCCGTCCATTGCTAACCAGGTATTTACACGGGCTATCATTGATGTCGATTTTACAGGGCTAACATTGCTAGACACGGCGATTCCAAGTGAAATTTGCCTCGACAGCAGATTATAACCAAGCCATAGCTGTGCTGAAAGAAGCAAAATGTCCGATAACCGAGCCGCCGCCATCGGCGATACAGATGTCACCATATACGACTCCAGCACTAAGGCCCGGGTATGCAGGGACGGACCCTCGTAATGTCCCGCCAACTCCAGAATCAATAATAACATCTTCGTGTTATTATACGGATGGATTGAGTACTCGACCGGCCTCATCAGCATTTGCAGAAACGCGGCCATCATCTATGGTAAGTACTCCCTTTTTCTGCAAAGCCTAGTTGAGTGTGAAATAACCACGTAAATTAGGAGTCATCGATGACTCTTCCAAACCTACCTATGGCTCGCTCAGGCTCGGTCATGGCCCAGTCGCATTGTCCAAAGCCGCCACAGACAAATGCACAAGCGGAGGCAGAAGCAGAAGCAGAAGCACAGGTACAGGTTGAATCAGCTCCTCGGCCGTCAACAGCGCCAACATTCCTCACTTCAGAGTCTATTAGCCAGCTTCTGCCGCCAAAGCGAGACCTGCCTTTTGCAAAGGCAAAGAAAAGGCTTGCTGAAAGATCTCCATCAGGGGTTCCTAGCCCCAAGAAAGCAGGCAGAGTTGGCCAGGGAAGAAGTGGCCAGCATAATGCTTGCACAGCAGCTGCAGAGAATGTAGCCAGAACAGCACATACGTCAATGGCAGGACCGAGCGTACAACAAGCCAGCCACAGTCTGATGAGGGGCAAAGAAGGCGAGAAAGAAGGTGAATCTGGCCGTGACGCTCCAAGACCCCTCCTTCCATCTCCGAGCAGTTCGCCGCAGAAGGGAGGGGGCAAACATGGGGTGAGAAAAGACACCACAGATGGCGCGGCGGTGGGGGAGAAGGATATCGGCTGCCCCAAGAGCACAGGCCTCCTTCCATTTACCCGTGAAGATCTGTCAAGCTACGCTTCGCGCCCGAACGCCGAACGATCCGATCTGATCGAGTCGTGGGTATGCCAGCAATTGCAAAACGACTCGTTCATAACGCTCTGCCAGGACATGGAGGGAGTCTGGAAGCGACTTGCATTTGGATTTTGATCCAAGCTGACTACTATGGAGGGAGGAAGAAACTGGCTGGTTAACTTATGTCAGCCACCGCAGGTAACCGATGAGTTGCTGACGAAAAATAGACCATGAGTCGCGAATGAAGAGAATTGTGCTGCAGAAGGAGAAGATGAAGGAAGAAAAGCAGAGGGAAAGCCAGCTTAACTTCCCGACCAACCGCTGGCCCACTGTAAGAGGCAGGTTAGATAGCTCACTAGTACTTAGCCATGGTTGATTCTGAGCAATTCTTAGATGCTAATTCCGCGTAACTATTAAATATCCGCTTTCTGTTCCTCAGATACCAGTTTGTGGTCCAGTCCGCAACGCAGAAGGAAACACGTTAACTAATAATGCCTGATACATGGGAGAAGGACTATCACTGTAGAACGGAAGCTTGCCGAGACTTCTGGTATGCACAGCGCACATACCTCTGACCAGGCCATTGAAGTGTGGAAAATCGAACTGTTTAGTGCCAAACACCACTCCTGTTAGGTTGAGAGCCGGTACCCTCCCGGCCCCAGGGGGGAAAAAATGGGAGGATGACGGGCTAAACCAGGGGCTCAACCAGGGGCTCTCCCAATGGCGATGCGTCGGCCATTCCCATGTACCATACCGGCACCGTTGGGCAGGCTGTGAAGAACGGAGATCCCTCTCCCGCTGTACATGCATACTTACAGACAGGCAGCAAGTACGCAGCAGCAGACACGGCGGGCACCGTACAGACATCCATCCCTATCGACGAGATAGCTTATATTCAATGCTCCCGACCCATGTTTTGTTTTTTTACGTAACTTATCCCATCATCCGTCGCCCGTCGCCTGCTTGCTCGCTCGACGTCCGCCATCATTGACCCAGAATATAACTTTGAGTCCAAGGGGTTTTCCGTGGCCGCGGGAAAGGAGGGCAGAGGTATCCGGGGCCAGCTGAGCTTCGGGATATTGACGAAGACGACACGGGCTCAGTTTGTAGACGGGGCAGATGCAGGATGGTTGGCTTGTGTTGGACCAAGCTATGCCGTAGGACGCTGTGCCTCCGCGGCCAAATTATCCGAGCTGGCGAGGAGCTATCTGCTAGCTCACCAACAGTTCGACTGTTGAGTAGCCTCGTCTGCCCGGCCAACGAGCTAGCTATGCCGTAACTGTTGACTCCCGGGCAGGCTGCGCGCTGCTGTTGATATCTTGATACCGGCCTGGATGTTGACGACGCTGCTTATGACGTGCCCCAAAGCGGAAGTATCAGGTACCCGCCGTTAGTATGGGGGTGCCTGCTTAGTCAGAAGTACTAGCTACTTAGAGCGGGGTTGACACGTGCCATCATGTGACTTGTCTGGCTCTCCCTCTAGAAGCGGCCAGCGACTCCGCGATTTTGGCCCTTTTTTTTGGCCTCGAGATGTTACAGCCATCGTCAGCTTCGTCTGCTACGCCTGATAGTGACGGGAGATAGCAGTGTTTTCTCCCCTGGCCGTGGTGCTGTCGTGTTGTGCAGCCAATGGGCAACTAGCTGCAAGCTAGTTATCGCCTCGCCTAGCTAGCTATCTATACATAGATACCTACCTAACCTACCCCAACAACACCAACCTCCGCTTTGCCGGCTGATATATACACACCTGCGTGTATATATATTGCGCCCAAGGACGTACCTCCATCCGCCTCCCTCACACCTCTACAGCAGAAGTCTTGTCACAGCTATAGCCATGGCCTCCCCTCTCAAAGGAACGGCAACGTCTGCAGCAGCCAAAGCAGCCACAGAGACGAAAGCAGCCATGTCCTCGCCCTCGTCTTCCTCCACATCCTCCTTCCGCAACTCTCCCTTCATCCGGGCTGCACTCCCTTTCTTCAACGGTGGTGTAGCCGGGATGACGGCCACGGCGTGTATCCAGCCCATCGACATGATCAAGGTCCGCCTCCAGCTCGCGGGAGAGGGTGTCAAGACCGGTCCCAAGCCCAGTGCCATAGGCGTTGCCCGCGAGATCATTGCCTCGGGCCGCGTGCTGGATCTTTACACGGGTCTTTCAGCCGGCTTGCTCCGCCAGGCCGTCTATACCACCGCTCGTCTGGGTTTCTTCGACACCTTCATGGGCATACTGAACGGCCGGGCCGCCTCCAGAGGAGAGAAGGTAACCTTCGTCCAGCGTGCAGCAGCAGGTCTCTCTGCTGGCGGTCTGGCTGCCATGATAGGCAATCCAGCCGACCTTGCCCTCATCCGTATGCAGTCCGATGGGCTTAAGCCTGCTACTTCTCGTGCAAATTATACCTCCGTCGTCGATGCGTTGGTGCGCATCTCGCGAACTGAAGGCATCTTGGCCCTATGGGCAGGAGCCTTCCCAACCGTTGTTCGAGCCATGGCCCTTAACTTTGGCCAGCTCACTTTCTTCTCAGAGGCCAAGTCACAGCTGCAGACTCACACCAATCTCTCGGCGCAGAACAGGACGTTCGCGGCGTCGGCCATTGCCGGTTTCTTCGCCAGTTTCATGTCTCTTCCCTTCGACTTTGTGAAGACCAGGCTTCAGAAGCAAACCAAGGATCCGAAGACCGGTGTCCTGCCATACAAGGGGGTATTCGATTGTGCTGCGAAGGTCATTCGTGAAGAGGGCTGGTTGAGGTTCTACCGCGGCTTCGGAACATATTATGTTCGCATTGCTCCACATGCGTGAGTCTCCTTTCCTTTCGACACAGATATAGTCTTCTTAATAACATTGGATTAGCATGATAACACTCATCGTCGTCGACTACCTTAACCTGATCACTTGATGTTGTTCGATTAAAGAATTTGAACTGCTGTTGAGTTGACAAGTACCCACTTCGGCCCTTATGTAAGATGAGGCTCTCCACCGGTTCATGCATGGAAGATCCAACACCACCACCAAACAACAACACTAAGGAACATCATCAATCAGCGTTTATATACGGATACCAGCAACATTGTTACAAGGAATGAATTTGTGGGAACTTCCGTTCCTGGGGAGGCGGGGAAGAAGAAGGAGGAGGAGGAGGAGAAGTAATGAAGGACAGATGTGGGAAAGGAATCTTGCACACCTCCCTGCATTAGCCTGACTTCGAAGACCAATTATATACTTGCTTTGAACCACGAAGTCAGGGGGAGCTCATGACATTCTTATGATCCCAAGCATCTCGAAAGAGGAGGGTTGATGTTCTCGGTTGTATTTGCTTCTCTTACTTTCACAATGAGTCTGCGTTCGTTATTCATGGATTTTAGTACCCCGGATCCGGGTATAACATCACTTATCGTCGTTAATGTCTTTTCAATTGCTAGTCAGTTTTGTTTTATCTATAACTATATCCAACTATAATTAAGATCACATTTTTTAAAAACTTTCGCTATTCCATCTGTGTATCAGGGATACGGGATGGAGATCTTGTCCTCTCGCTCTTTACGACAACCCGTCTCTCCACGTTCGCTGCCTTGCTCCTCCTCATCAAGACACTGTCGTCTTCGTCCATTTCAACATCCTCGCCTTCATCACCGTCTTCATCGTTGTTCTCTTCCGCTTCCGCTGCAGCCATGCGTATGGCCTTCTTCACCCGTCTTATCAATACAGGATCTCTCTTTAGATCGTGCATTGTAATCAAAACATTGCAGACAGGACACTTGACGCATCGCATATTTCGCCCACGAGAACTGTCATTGGGTAAGGGAACAAAGGTGTTCTGACGACTTCGGCTTAACATGCTCTCGATAGCAGATCGTTCGAAACTGTGCGGGCATTTGGTGCTGCTAACCGGCTCATCGAATGGTCGTAAAGTAAGTGGACAAGTTATTGAGAACTTCTCAGATTTGATCATAACCTCATCACCTGAAGAAGCATCCTGCGTGTCCTCTTGGGTGGGTTCTTCTTCCTCTCCCCCTTCTTCATCCTCTCCATCTTCATCATCTTCACCATGTTCACTATTGTCGTCTTCTTCTCCACTCTCATTACTGTTTTCATCACCCGAAGATGAAGGTTGCAGACCCTCATCATCGACATCACCCTCTTCCATAACACCCTCGGCGGTCTGAGCAAGCTGGGATCGCTTTTTCTTGCGCCTTTTATTTTGACTGTTAGACTCTCGTGACACATCCAAAGACTGAAACCAGGTAGATGGATGAGGCAATGGGGGAACATCCATTCCAGAGTGCTTTGACTCGTGAAGAACACGATAGAATTGCTTGTAGCTGTTGTTGGTTCCGTATCTAGGAGCATGTTAGCACATATATAAGGCATTTATGCAAAAGTATAGAACTCATCAGTACCTTTGCGCAAGGGAGAGTGATTCCCATTCCCTTTTCTTATCGGCTAGTCCATCTGCAATCGTGCGAGAGGCCGGTATAACCTCAACTTCAACAGGTGGCTCGGTTTCTTCGTCCTGCTCATCATCATCCGCAACGCTATCTTCTTCGTCTTGGTTGCGCCTTGCCCGTCGAGCTCTAGCCTGTGGTTTTGTCGGTACTTCCGCAGAATTCTGTGCCAGTATGTTCGAAAGAAGGTCAAGCATTTTATCCGCTTGTACCTCCGTGTCAACAAGGCTCCGCATGCCTCCCTCCAATCTCTCCGTGGTATTCTTAACCAGCTGCTCAAACTGTGCCAGTTTTTCCTCTCTCTGCGCAAATTTTTCAGCTTCCCGTTGACGCTCAGCACTGCTATCATTTCCATCACCAAGTTCGTTATCTTTTTCCTCCCCCGCCTCCCTTTGGCGCCTTTCCTCTCTCTCCCGCCTCCGCCGCTTCAATTTCTCCAGACGACCCTTGGCCTCTGTGAGCCTGTCATTGGTGTCCCCGACTGAGTCCGATAGCGCTCCCGTAGCATGACTTAAATGGATCTTCAAATGGCGCGTATGGAAGGATTTAATCACGGTGTCGACCTTGCGCTTTGCGTTCGCTGTAAGAGGCGCTATTTGGGGTTCGTATGGAGGGAGCTCAAGCGGTGCACCCATAGCTTCCGATGTGCTAGCCCACTGCGTAGTACGGGGCATTGTAGTAGATTCAGATAGACAATATCGCAAGAGAAGTGTGTTGGTTCAGTCGTTCAAAGTGTTAAGATCGAGCGTCGGCGCTATTTGACGTTGGAGAAAATAAATTAAGATCTGATAAGAGCGCGACGCGAAGACGCTAGTCCCGATATAGTAGTTATATTATTGCTTCTTATTGTCTTCTAGATCTTGATAACAAAATGATGATAGATGGTTGCTTAGAGTTTATATCATCAATCCAAGAGTGACTGCTTCAAACACTCAAGATCGATGTTAGACAGTATATAGATATCTCCTAGAGTCAGCAGCTACACCTTGTAGAAGCAAAACGCATGGTATAGACCTAGGCGAGCGTGTTAGCAGAGATTCCAAGGCAGAATGGAGTATAGCAAACATACTCGCTGCTTCTAGTTCGTCCTCATTCACTAGCATGGAGCCATCACTTCTAGATCGAACGCCCATACGTTCACTGAGTGGCCCTAGGACAGGATCATCCTTTTCTTCCCGCCAGATATCCAAGAAGGGCTTTCGGTATTGAAGCTCCAGGTTGTAATCTTCGGTTAGTCTGTACAAGTGTATGAGTAAGAATGACATTTAAAATGTAGAGGGAGAGAACCTACGCTCGGAATGCCTCCCATGGCACAACATATTCGGGGATTTCCTCGACAGCTTCCTCCATAAAGTAGAAATACTTCCAACCGAATGCAGGACGGAAAACTCCGTCCTCTGGGGTCTTTCCCGGAAATTTCACACGATAGATGCTGTTCCCCCATTCAACCACATCCGTACTATCCTCTACCTCCCCATCCTCTGGCTCCTCAGTCGCCTTCTTCTTCGCGTCCTCTTCCTTTTGTTTGCGTTTCTTATGAGCCTCCACAACTTTTGCGCTGATTACGTCTGAGTTAGGACCGACCCCAATGAATCGACCTCCCTTTTTGAGTAATCCAGCGACATTTTTAAGCATCTGTCTGGTTTTGACCTCGTTTTCAAAAGCGTAATGCATCGTAAACATCGACACTACAACGTCGAAACCCCCTCCACCCCAGCGAGAGCTCATCATTGAGCCTCCTGGGCCAACGGACTCATCAATTCCAACTCGCTGTATTATAGGGACATCTGCAAGTGATTCGCCGAAGCAATCTTTTGGAGTGAATTGAGCGTGAAAGATCGGGTTTCCTCGGCGTCCCCGACCTCGTTGATTCTTCATTTGCATGTATCGTTCCCGTGCCTGATCAAGGGAGATATCTGCCGGGTCCAGGCCAACATAAAGCTCCACAGGTTGAGGCGCCTGTTGCCATTTACCAAGGTCACCACCTTTGCCACATCCAAGGTCAACAATCAAGAGAGGTTTCTCTTCGTCTGGCGCTACAGAAGCGGAACCAGCCAAATCCCTGTCATTATGTCTGGCTAAGAAGTCCTCACTTGGGGAAAATTTCTGGATAAGTGAGCTTTTAATCCAGTTGTTGAAGCTGCGGAGACCCTTGATCTTGCTCTCTGTTTTTCGCCATTCTCGCCCACGTTCGGGGACAGCATTATAATGCTGCCTCACCACATCATGAACCCCACGGGCATGTGCAGCTTGTTCAGCTTCAGCTTGTTGTTGGCGGTCTCTTTCCTCTTGCCTTCTCCTAAGAGCTTCTATGTTTGCGGCGTTTATCCTTGCACCTCCACCGGGTCTCTTGCGCTGTCGAACTGGCGCATCGGGGGAGGGAGTGCGCCTAATCGGCGAAGGGGATCGTCTCGTTTCAGGTACCGGCACATCGCGGCGAGAATAAGCAGATGGCGGTGTCTTTCCTCGTTTTCTATTCCTTTGTAGCCGTTCTTCCTGTCTCCGTCGTTTAGAGCGCGGTTGATGCTCCTGTTGTTTCGTCTTGTCTTGCTGTTGTTCGCTCTCAGTGAGCTTTCTTTTCTTCTCATTTGGGCTCTGATCATTCTGGGTATTCTGACTACCCTCTACCACGTCCCCGTGGGTTTCAATCGTGAAAGGAGTAGTTCCATCTATTTCTTTGACTTGGGTTTGTGGCGGCTCTGAGTTATCCGGAGGAGAAGACTTCCCGTTAGCTTCTCTGGTTGGAGCTTCCATTGATGTGGTGTTGGCTTGCGATGTGAAGGATTATGGCCCCAACCACAGAAGATGTCTTTTCTCCGCTAAGGACGTATGAGTTCAGAAGTTACAACGGAGTCTGGTAACTGTGAACAGCTTGTAGCTCTATCTGAGATATGTTAGAGTTGGATGACTGAAGTGATGATAAACCGCAAACTTGATCGCGAACTCGAAGTTTAAAATAGCCGCGGATGAAAACTATGCGTCGGCTACGCGTCTATCGCGTCTAATATTATCCATCAACTTGGGAATTCCGGTTAAGAATGCTTGGGGTACGTTAATCGCTTTTAGAGTGAACTACAAGCAGATTTGGCATATAATATATATTATAGTAAACAATAAACTAATTCAGTTGGGGTATCGTAGCTTGGAGTTCACCTTGGTTTTGTCTTTTTAGTTCCCTTTGGTTGAAGGACCTGGCGGACGCGTAAAAGCTTCGCCCACCACTCCCTGTCCTTGGTCTTTCTGGTCTCCTCATCTAGTAACTCAGGAATGTTTTCTGTTTGGCTTGAAGACGTTTGTTCAGCTTGCACGGGCTTATTTTTAGACCACATATGCCGTCGATGTTCGCTTTCCACCACACGGCTTAGGGCTTCCCAGCCGCATTGCCCTGACTTGTTTCCGCTCTGGGATCCAGGGTTTATCCAAGGGCAATAGTCCAGATGTTCACCAACAACATTTAGTTCGGAGTAGAGAGGATCGCTTCCATCTTCCCTTGGTGTATACATCCATAGTCCCAGCCGCCTGAAACACGCCTTACAGCCAGCCAAGCCCGCGTTTGCTTCACCAGCGATATCCCATCCGAAGAACGCAAGAGCAAATGCGGCCTTGTTAAGAGCTGGTAACGTCTTTTCCGTGGAACCTTCTGTGTCACTACTTGGCACAGTATTCGCTGGTTCACTTATTTCCGCGCGACTATCCAGGATTCCGGGTGGCAGGTAGGCCAGCGTTGATTCTAAGTTAAATTTCTCAGGAAAGAAGAGAACATTTATCGGTGGAAGTCTAATACCGGCTGACACGAGGTTTTTATATCGTATCTGGAGATTCCGCAATGTCGTCTCTGCGTTAGTTAGTGGCAAACGATGTATTGAGTCTATGAATATGTTAGTAAGACCCTGATAAAATATGTGCTCATGTCGAGGCGTAATACCATCACAACCAGATTTCCTCCAGGGGCATCTTTCAGCATGCCCTTCAGCAATTAGATTTTGATATTTGAGGACCAATTGGGCTCCTACATTTGTGACGATCAGTAAAAGTGAGGCTAATTCAAATCGGCTATACTTGAAAGCACATACGAACTTCTCTCCGATCTGCTATCTTTTCACTGTCGTATTCTTCCAGCTCATCTATATCGTCGGGCAACTTAACAACAACAGAATGGCCACACCCACCGACGCACTCCACTCGGTTCTTATCGGTGCATGACCATCCTCGCTTTGCCCATTGGACTTCATTTATAGTATCTGGCTGTGGCTTCCACCGTTCAACGTTGCGAAACGTTTCCAGTCGTTCCAAAAATCGCTCGCGGTCCCAGGGTACAAAGCTAGGTCGTAAAGATGCGGTTGAAGGCGTCGAATGCCGCGAAATTGCTTTTCCTGAGAGTAGAACGGGTGAATCGTCGGAATCATCACCTCCTGATAATCGAACACGTTTTATTGAAGGGTTTATTTGTGCTGTTCCGTCAAACATAAGCTTGTTGCCTGATGAGGATTGCTGTGGTGATGTTGGTTTCTGAGAGACTCCGAGGGAGATGGAGTCTAGAACGCGGTGAAACTTTCGTTTCTTTGAAGCCAAAGCATATGACATTTCGTATTCTTGTTGTTTCCTTGGAGTTGAGTGAGGCCTGCACCCTACACTCGCTGTCTGTTCCAAGATCCTGTGCATCATCGCAATCACCAAAGCAACAAGGGTGGATTACTAATAAAGTTTACTATTTTCTCTTAGATAATCAGTCTAATTGAACATCAAACTTCCTCTTACAAAGTTGTTTGAGCCATAAAGAACAGAACAACAACTTCTAATAACCATGAATATCTTCTCAATACCCTACTTACAGAGAGTCTAAATTGATACTACCGATATATGTACTCCCACAAGGACTAGATATGGAAGTCAATCTTGTCAATTATGAGAATTCGTCCGATGGATACCCAGATACCCAGGAACACTGGAATTCCGATGGACTGACCTCTACTGAAGGTGTAGAGACTTCATTTCCTAAAACAGACGATATAATGAAACATGATTCGCCATATCGTTGCATTTTCGATAAGAAAACCACCATGGTCATCTCGCCAAGGCATACGAACATATATGATATTCCAACGGATACATATATATCCCCGCAAAATGCATCACCTGAGTCACTCTCATCTCACCCGGATCTCAGCGAGAGGGAAGAGTTTGTATCTTCTGATATACCCGTAGAAGATAAATTCACTGTAAGACAACCATCACCCACTCATGTTTCTTTTGGTTTAGTTTTATTAACCCTCTGCGATCTTTTCCCCCGTTGTCTTTCTTTTCATGCTGCCAAAATAGTTTTAGTCTGATTGAGTCTTGACTCTAGAGCCCTATAAATGATGATACTTGGCCAGTCGCAAGTCACCATGAAGCCAGGCCTTCTAAATTTACTCCAGCCGATACCAATATGAGGTGTAGAATAGAACCTCTGTCAGTGGCTTCCCGCAATAACCGCTCAGCCAACATTATCAAACCAATTCATAGGCCTACTGACCGTATTCCTGGAATTGACGGTCATGACAGGATTCCAGAGATTCGTTCGTTCCACGAAATTAAAAATACACATACACACGGAGTTTCTACATCGAATCAGACTTTCAAGGATGTCAATATTTCTTTACATATCGACCCTGGTATTGGGAAAACCAGCACGTACAATAGGTCCTCTGTAAATGAATATCATTACAGTCATACATCAAAGGTACGCCGACGCAGTATAGGAGGTTTTCTTTTCTTGTGTTCTCTCTCTCTCTCTCTATCCCTCTTTCTATCTCTTTTTTTTTTTTTTTTTTTTTAATGAATGAGTGATAAATCATACTGATTTTTCACCCCAACCCGATGCATTTCTAGTCTACCAACCTTGATCCGTTTATTCGCCGCACATTTCCTTCTCATGTAATAGAGCCATCTGCAGTTCAGGGGTTGAGCTCAGACCAGATTCTCCTTCGAACACATTTTCGCATTGGTGAAGCCCTTGCTTTCCATAATACCCTGGTTACCAGAAATGAGAAGCCTGTGCCCAGAATTACCTTGGTGGAGCTTTATGCACTCGTGACCGAATCTTACCGCAGCGGACATTTCCAAAACTTTACGTTCTCGGATATATTTTTCCCTGCATATCCTCCTCATCTAGTGGGAGAATGGAGTGGATGGCAACATAGTAGCTATCTCAACCAAGTGGGTAGATACTTTTTGACTGACTGCGAGACTAGCCACATTCATGTCCATGGAGGAAATTCCAATTCTACACAGGGTATCCCGAGCCGCAGAGTGGAGTCGCCCAAAATGTGTAGAGTTGTCGGCATTCTCTCGCAAGACAACAACTCACATTTGAGAATTAAGCCTCCTAGACAACATTCTTCAAACTCTCGCCAACTAGACCGTAAAAAGCTAAGGATACTACGTATTCAAAAGGCCGGTTGGTCAGACATCCAGATGATGAAAGAAGCCCTGAACATCTAAGAACTAATGTATCCAATGCCAGCGTGATATGTTTGCAATTACTTATCATCATTTAACATGAGTGCTTACGCAACCATCACTTGCGTCTATATACGCTAATGTCACATTATTGAAGGGGAATTAATTGTAGCTATAGAACAATGAATAGTTTTAGAATATGCTGACTCGGTTGGGCCAAAATGATGAACCAAATTATGACAACATATTTTATCTCAATGGTGAAGTTATTTTATTTCGAGTGCGTATAGCTTTGAGGATATGGTTAGATTTATCTAGTTAATGTAACTTCTAGTTAAGCTACATTATACTGAATATTCGAAGCCGACTTAAACAATATATATATATATATATACATGAAGAATCACAAGATAGATGACCTTGTACTCTAGGATATTCCAACCCTCGATCTCCACCACCGGAAGGGGATCAAATAACACACTATAATCAGGGAGCCATAGACCCGATCAAGCAATTATGATATCGCAAGCTGAAAATTCACACCAGCTTGGCAGTTATCTGATACGCGATGGGCCAGGTGCAGCTGGTTCCGACCGCTTATATTTTCTTGGGTCTAACCATGGGAAAATTATTAGTTCTCTGCATAATCATTTTGAGGGCGGACGATGATCCCTCCAGAATAGCCACCTACCTTTCCTATTCATCAACTGCTTGTTTCTAGTACCCTTGCCTCCCTCCCAAAAGCCAGTGGAAGTTCTATCAACAAGCAAGGACCTGCATAGACCACAATTCTCCGGTCGATACAACTGCTCACGAGAACAGAAACCGCTACATTAATGAACACATATTTAGCAGAGATCGCTGGCAAAGGTGATATCAAATTTTCATCATGCTGCTAGATAATAGGGGCAATGTATACCAGATCATTCGATTCGCATGTTCGTTCGGATGGTCGGACGAAGCGTCATGGCACCTTCGCGAAAGCAATTAGCAAATGTCATTTGAACATGCAAACCATGCTCTTTATAGTCATATAGAAATAATTACCTATCACACGGAAATACTCTTGAGCAGCAACTAAACCTATACCACAGTGTCAGGAACAATTTTCACAGCCAACCAGGTATAAAAGATACTAAACGGATGTAGATCTTCATAATAAGATAGGAATACTTAGGAACTCACCTGAACCACCTATAACTCTTACTATAATGAGTACACGCTCCTCGACGAGGTAGCTCACTTCCAGCAGTAATTCCCAACAGTTCATTCCGCTACAATGAACAAATAGAAGGAAGTGTCAGCGTACCAGCATACCAGCAGTTCTGTGTGTTCAACCTTCAATCTATTTTCCCGTGTGTGGTGGGGAAAAAATGAACAAGGAGAAGGAGAAGGGGAGATGGACGGAGAGTTTCAAGCAGCGTCTTGATCTCACAAATAATAATAAAGGGTAAAATTTTGGCTTGCGGGCCGGTCACGAACCTTTTTGTGTTGCCGACCTGGGCGTAAAATATCTAGAATTGATCAATGTTAGTGTTCCGAAACTATAGTTTGAGGTCAAAGGGAAGACACGCGTTGATGTTCCAAGGAAGTCGCAAATCACAATTAACTGACTTCAAAAAATAAAAAATAAAAATAAAAATAAAAAAATCGGATGTTTAACTTGGCATATAAATTGAGACTGAGGAAAAATGCAACCCCGGGAAAGTAAATCTTTCCCGTCAGACCTTAAGAAAAGATCAACAAGATGACCTGCAGTTGGGGGTTATCCACGCCCAGAAGTTTGCCTCCCAGAGACTTGGTATGAGGGAGTCCGTAGCAGGCTAATATGAGATGAGGCACAACCAGGGGTTGAAATCAGGCCAGTAGTAGGGCATGCATGTTGAAGACGGAATAAATAAAGGTCAGAACACCATCTGACTTACCTTGAACATCACCGACGAGTAAAAATTTAATATCAGGAAGTTTAAAACCTATCATTTAACACCCCGATTCGTAAGTTGTCAACAGACCAATATTTCTGATCAATAGGAGATCCCGTCTATGGCGGGCAGAGACTAGATTGGACAATAAGTGCATTTCATCGTAAGACAGGACGTACTCATCTTCTGGTGACAGGCCCGGCAAAATGTCAGGGAGGCATCTCCTTGGAAGGCTGTGACGCCCGGTGCTGAATATGTGGTGGAACATTTCGAACAGGTCGGGGTGAAATTGCTAAGTGTATGGATTAGCCAGGCTCCATTCAAGTCCCACAAGCCTATGATGGTTCTGTATGACGTAGGAGGGAGGAGGGGATTTAACGGGCCGTAGCCTTCACTTCTCCCTTCTCCTCTAAAGGGTAGAATATTTCTTTTCTTACCTTGGAAGTAGGCCGGCAGGAGTACATCCTTCGAGGGTTAATGTGCCCGCACGGTTCGATCCATTATGCATGAGCTCACGGTAAAAGCCTAGGAGATGTTGGAGCATGAGTTAGTAAGGGAGATATATAGATGAAAATACTAAGATAGGCCAAAATTGAGAGGAGCACTGCAGCGAACGCCACTTTTGGCTTCATAGGCGTAGCCCCTTGAATATTTGCTTACCTACACTGAGTCGATTTGAACATTTGCGACAGCTTTCAACCCTATAATGAGGGGTACTGTGGCCATCATCCCCGATTTTTATATTCTTCATGTCTTGTAATTCCTTGCACCGGGCACATCGAAGAGTCAGGGACAAACTCTTTAGCTCGAGCAATTCAATTCCTTGAAGTTCAAGTGCCGGGCACGATATTAAGACCTTGCGGCCACCCCCACAATGCACATGATTTTCTGCAGCTGGGTCATCATTACCTTCCTCACTGTCAGTTTCATCAGGGGATTCCCACTCGGGGGGCCTAGGGATAACTTGAATATGTGATTTGCCTTCCGAGTTTTGGGTCTTTGCGTTAACTGTGGTTGACTGGGATGCTTCTATGAGCGGCGATGGTGGCGAACACTTGTCATGAGGCTGTTCTTCCAAGGATAATGCACTTAATTCCTCATGAAGATCTACCTCTCGTTCAATGGGTTCTTGGTATGACATTTTGTGCATCGTTGCAGCGAGGTAGTTGATATGAGCGGTTAGACTGATCCCTGGACTCTCCATGCAATGCTGATAGAATGCTTGTTCCGTCACTCGGGCAGAACTATCATTAACGTCAGGAATCTTGATTCGACATGGCTCTCCGGGGTAATTTGACGGCACTATCAAGATTATGCTTTTTATATTGCGGAGGGCATTTGGTAGCTGCATCGGTTGAGACGGTTTGATGGCAATCGTAAAACTGACCTGGTCCGAATGTGCTAGGAATAAAGGATGTTTACCCAGACGAGATTTTAACTGTCCAACTTCTTTCAGTCTTCTTTGAGGATCAACTATTTCTGATACTCTGGCTGCCCTCTTGTTTTTCTGGTTACTAGAAGGTGCCTTGTATTCGAAACTCATAGTAGAGGGTAATCTTTCCGGAAATCGGGGATCATATGTCTCCGGAACGGGAGCAGCAGAAAGTAGATTTGCAAGATGCCTGTCGAGGGCGTTCATGCAATACAATAGGTTACCAGACTTGACATCTTTCGACACTTGCTCGAACTTTCGTTCCACAAGCTTTCTCTTACTTGCGTCTAGATTTCCGTTGCTCACTTCAAGAGAAGGCTCACCATAGGCTGGATAGGTCGCAGGAACTCTTAAAATACAGTCTAGGCCGGTAAGATCATAGGAAAAGTCCGGGTCCGATGGCTTCATAGTGAACGTCAGATAAGTGCCATGAGCGTCATGGCGCTCCTCCGGGCTGAACCTACGGCGGATTTGATTAATTTGAAACCCCCTCGGGTTCTCTATTTCCGCACGTGATACAGGTTTCTGAACGAAATGAGCGCCTTCAGGAGCGGCTGTTGGTCGTTGGTTGCTTAGAGGTAGTCCAAATAACTGCCTTGTGAACCCCTTTTCTTCTTCGAAATTAGTCGGACCGCTTTCACTCGGGATAAAATCCGTTTCACAGGGGTCATTTCTCCCTTGATCGGGTATTTCCGATTCTTGCTGAAAAGTTCCGGAAAGCGGAGTACAGTTGACGGTGGTGCCATGGATATCGTCAGAGACAGCTTGGTGAATAGTCAGTATCTTAGGGTAAATCGTAGAAGTATAGCAGGACGCCGGTTAAAAAATTTCAAGGTGGGAAAGAAGTATAAACCAGGCTAAAAACAAGTGAATGATTATACAAATGAATATGCTTCTGACAGACAATTTATCTCAAGCATAGAAAGCTCCACAAATGCGCGACATGCGGTGTTGTGATACAACTACCTTGTGGCACATGTCCGGGGGCAGTTTAAAAATAATCGAACAGTAAAGCTGCAATGACCAAAGGAGGTAAATGTAATTGTAAAACCGTGTCAAGGAAATACCAAATACCAAACAGGTTAAAAACCAACATGGCTGGCTGTTCTCCCGTAAATAATGAAATTTAAACAAAATACGAACGGGGCGAATGGTGATTAGGTTGCGTACCTTCAAACTGACGGGGAATGGCAGCTACACTTCTGCAAGCATGCTCTGGCGGTGCTCGAAGAGGTATTGGTGGATCCTCGCCTAAAGAATGAGGTCTTGTAAGCAGGTCTTCCTTAGAAGCAGCACTGAAGTTATACTGTTTGACGCTCACTGGCATGCATATAAGCGCTCAACCAGCTTTTCGGGATCCAGGAGTAATGATGCATATTCTTTCCATGGTAGGTTTAAATGCGAGATGTATGCAAGATGACTTGGAGAAGCGACCGACATGCCAGGCCAAGGATTTGAGAATCTCATCAGAGCCATATAACCAGGTCTTAAAGGCTTATAGATCCAGTGCAGACCCAGAGGCAGGGGATAACGATGCATTATGTTTACACGGCGTCGTTGCGCTTGTGCTCAACAAGTGTAGCTTCGACGTGTGGCTATAAGGCTCAAATGGGTATATGGATGTCAACCGGCTGGCTTACCGTGTATACCTGCCATTGCAACACACTGAGAAATCAACCGAGACTCCGGAAAGGGGTTGTTGAGATATTGATAGACGAGAGGTAACTATTTGTTACTTTGCTAGGATCCCGTATTCCTAGGTTGCAGGGCTTGAAGTCAAGGAAACTTCGTCACTTCAACACGGGAGCTAAGTGCCAGCAGAGCTTCGAAAGCCTTGTCACGGTACTCAGTATAGAACTTTTTCAATTTTCAAGGAGAAAATGAAAGGGGGAAAACCAGCAACAAGTTCTGCAGTCCAGCACAGAGCTGCAAAGTCCGTGACCTGCATTAAGTAACTATATCAGCCCAAAGACCGCGATTGAAACGAGGCTTCGTGGACATCGAAATAGTTATGTGGAACTTAACTGCTTTTCGCTAAAGCGAAGCATACAATTCACATACTTTCAGTGTAACTTTGTACCAGTACTCAGAGTAGAAGTATTGATGTCAGCCCCAGCCAGCATGCGTTGTCCGTCGCCATGCAGGTCATCTGGTGACCTTGAGAAACGGGCGAACGGAGAGCGACAGCGCAGAAGGGCAGTTAAGAGGCAACAGAATAGTATCAGTAAAGCGGGCAGTTGTATAATGGGCCCCGAGATAGCTTGTGACGTGCTCTTCTGAATTTGATGCTCTAGATGCTGGTGAAAAGGCAAGGAAAAGGAAGAGAATGATGTCGGCTTGTAAGTCTTGGTGAGCCGCATGCAAGCACGTGAGCAAGCTAGTACCTAGGTAAGGTTCCAAGGGGCTCCGCATAGCTGACTGGTTCCACGACTAGTAAAATACTGGGGTTTTAGGTAGCCCTGAGTTGACCAGCCAACGAAACTTTCTCTCAACTAGCTACGGCGGGAACCAGGCCAATTCTGTACTCCAACTGTCGGCAGGAGGGCTAGTAACTCGCCACGAGAGCTATCATAAGAAGCTGTGAGAGCTGAGAGTAAAAGTTATCTGTTATTTTGGGTACATTGGCCGAAAAGGGGTGGGCTCTTTTGGCCCTGTCAGCGGATGCGGAGGAACAGAGACCTTGCACGATTGACAGGCCCGATCAAGTCAGCTCTCTACTCCGTCAGTCCACAAGCGCTGGTTTTGCGAATCCAGCTCAGGCAAGTAAGTGGCTAGCTGACAAAAAGCGCGCCCATTACTCCAGTTTCGCCACCTGCTCTATGGGTACTCGGGGTACATATATGTATCTCTCAAGGAGCTGTAACTTGCAATCTGTCATAAAGCTATTCGAAGAAGTGTTTCCAGAGATACGGCAGGGCTTGACGCTATATATTCCGGGCCAGCCAATAGTGGGAAGAAACAAGATAGGTGTGCGACAGAAAATCGGTTATCAAGAGTATATACGGTGTATACTGGTGATTTATCATATATCTTATACTTCCGTTCCGCTCTTTAAGGACTTGTTAATTCAGTCCAGACACCTAGACAGTGAAGTTCTAAAGAATAAACAACATGGGGCATTTTGGTCGAAAAGCTCCATAGAGTGGATCAAAGGCTGTTTATCCATTAGGAGTAGCACTTACTTGAGCTCGTCGAAACATGAGGGGTTGTTTGTTACTTAAAATTATTCCATGGCTGGAGAAGAAATCTGTCCTTATCAAAGTACAACTCCAGAGAATACTCTAGCTTGGAAAATTCAATACATCATATACTCTGTGGTATGTACATTCAACCCCATTAGAGTATGGTGATAACTCGTCCAGATGAGACGCTATCACGTCTATAACAGAAGCACTTAGAAAACCGACCGCTGATGTAGAAGTATTAGTTGCATTTTCCTTCCTTTAACAGTGCAGTTAAAGTAACTACCTGGTAACCTCGACGCTTCAGTTCAGGTAATAACTTCCGTAGCATTGGAGGCGTCCAAGATCGCCCGTCATGGCAGATTATTATTCCTCCAGGGTGCACGGAACTCAATATATGCCAATAGTTGATTTTCCAGAATGGCACGAAAGGATCGTGCGGATAGATGTCGCCGAGGGTAAGATGGTATCCCATTTTTGAAAGAATCTCCCTCATTTTTGTAGAAAAAATCCCACCACCTGGGCGAAAATACAAGGCACTCGGAGCCATTTTGCTACCTAGATCCCCATCGTTTGCTCCTAGACGGGCAGTGGCTTCGATATCAGATATTATCTTCTGAACGCAGTTGATATTATCGATGAGTTCGGTTTTGCTTAACAAATAGGAGGGCTCGTCACGCATGGCATGATTCGCCAATTCATTTCCATGGCGGATGAGATTGCGTAGAACCTCTTCACGGCCAGGCGTTGCATGAGATCCAATAACAAAGAAAGTTGCCGTCGCATCGTTAGATCTAAGGATATCTAGTATCTCCGACGTGTATTCTGACGGCCCGTCATCAAATGTAAGTGCAAGTATCCGTTTAGAAGTCGCAACATTCCACAGGACATCCTCCCATTGGCGCTGAGCAAACCGGATAACAACTCTAGGAGGTTTGTACACGATATAGAGAGGAGTTATTATGATGATAGCTGCAACAACATAGCTAAATAGGGACAGCATTTGGAGATACTTAAGCAGTACGCCTAGTTTTCGGAACAGGCCTTATGGTTGTTGTTGTCGTGGTTTCTCAACAGAAGAGGTGTTGTGTCATTTAACTAGTTAACTCACCACCTCAACTAGTTAGCCTGAACTAGTTAGTGTCTTGCTAAGTCCAGATCAGGCAAGGAGGCTCAAGCGCGTGTTGACAACTAGCAACACTTTAAAAGAACCTCATCTTTGAATATCTCCAGGCTGACAGAACGACTAATATCGATCCCTGAGTCTGAGGCCTTTGAGAGCGATTTCAACCGGGTTATCAACCTAATATTAATCTATCATTTTAGGGAGTTGCCAGAGCTGTTGGGTCATGCCTATTGTTTCCAGTTCTGTGCCACCCGAACTACCTACGGTATTTCAGATGAACCGTGATCTTGGACTAACATCCGACGCTCAAATGACGCGCGAGATCCCCAAGGAAATGCAGGTTAAAACTCACCGATGCGGAAAATACATTCTGTGTAACTACCAAAAAGTGCGAAATCAGAGTCGGTGTTGAACATGTCTTTTCTCTTCGAGCATCTAGAAGCATTCATCACTTCGCATACTCTTTGAGGCCATCAGTGCGAGATGAGATCCCCCTCCCTAAATGAAGTCCTGATACCACGATAGGTAATTCAATTCAGCATGGGGTGATAGGTTCAATTCCTTCTATATATGACCTAATCCCATGGATTCAACGTTTGGGAGGAAAAGTGGTTTATACTGCTCGTCACCCTTTAGCTTCTTCTCTCGTATCGCATTGATCAGCTGCCTTGACGTGATACCTCATCCTTCGCGGTTGAAAATAAGAGTTCAATATCCACCTCTTCTGTTGTTCCCATGAATAGCGGAGGACTCCGAGCAGATTCCAAATCCCAAGGCTGATACACAGAAGCTATTGCATATGACTTCCTACCTGCACGCTTACTTGCATAGTGGTCGGATAAATCAAACCCTGGTCCCTGTAGTAAAGCCTCAGCCTTAGCTGAAGATATCAGAATGTTGAGATTGGTGCCGAAGGTTCCAATCATGATCAAGTCAAAGAGGCTTCCGTGGTTTTTATCCAGCAATCTACCACTCCATATTTTTGCGGCTTTAACGAGCCACGCCTTTTAACACGGAAGAAAGCATTTTAATGTTGTATGGCATACAACTTCTTATATTACTGGTGTTCGCCTATGAATTACGAATTCGACGAATGGTTGTGTAATTCACCAGCCCAGTTGAGCCCTTTCAAGTACCCTGCGACTTCTCAAAATAAATATTCGATTGAAACCTCCCTTTTACTGATCGTATACCTATGCAGATGTGTACATTCCTCCCGGAGACACGATTCTGCAAATCCAAAGGAGGGGTACACCGAGATGGTGTGGTAGGATTACTTATCAATGCATCAGCGGAGGATTATCCCCCCTCAATCTAACCTTATGCTTTCGCCGTACAGAGGTACTACCAATACAGACATGCCACTGGTAGATAATATCGTCTATCATCTTGCCTTCATGCTCTATTGAGAATGACCCGTTCGCTTATATCACCGTGCTTGAGAATGGCACTTAGCTGCAGCTGCATCCCGAATGTCCGCCTACTACAAACCCAGGATGAGGACGACAGGTGTGTTGACAGTATATAAGTACCAGGAAGGTTTCCAATACTGATTCTCTGCACCTCTGTTTGTCAAATGGATGTTGTTGTCTTGATAACCTCACTGGCGCGCGTTTCTGTCCGAGCTTGCCTTGGAAAATTTTCTAGCACTTCCCAGCTTTGGAAATTGAAATATCGGTAACGTTCTGTAAGGAGACGTTCTAAAACGCCATCCCAGGTTTTATACCAGATGCCATTTAACCTGGCTCACCCGCATGCATAACCCAGCCTCGTATTTGAAAAATTCTTGAGATAAAGGCGGGAAAGCAAAAGAATCGGTAACTAGAATAAACGAGGGATATGCAGAAACAGGTCTCTCCATGATAACAACAATCCGGAATGCAACAGTGTGAAGATCCTCTTCGACAAACCTCGAAGCGATGGAGAAAATAGAACGGAGAATAAAAATCAACTAGGAAGGTGGCAACGGTAGCTGCTTGTACCCATACAAAGACCTTTCGGACAACGACAGGGCAGGCTGGATGATTTTCTGGGAGACGAGCTGGGGTTCGGCGTGTGAACTCCGCAGAAACAGGGGGTCAGCTATTATGCCGATAGCCAAGTCAGCGTAAGGTTCTATCCATTTGCCGACTCCTCATTCGGTTCTGCTTGCCCTCCAGAATGGACGGGATTAATTCCCTGAACTGCCAGCTGAGGATTGAGTATACCTTCCACGTGGACAGGATGTGGTGCCGAGCTCTTGAGCGCGAAGATATATATAAAACCAAGGGGGTGCGCATTCAACCAAGCTAGGGCAGTCGATTTTCAAATATTTACGCCGTATCGATATCGCTTATTGTCCTCCGCTGACTGGTGAGAATCTTTGTGACCGACATAAGCATACGTTGCCAGATGACTTGAAAATGAGCCTCTTGAACAATACTTGACTGGCTGCACGCACAGTGCTTGGAGTAGATCCTCCAACAGAATGAGATGGTATATGCCGCGATATTACGACATTGACAAGGGGAGATTTCCAATAAGGAGTCTTTTGGGGATAGTTACAGCGCCTTGTTTCTCCCCGACCAATGGAATATACAGTGATATTGGGTGATGGAAGAGTGAATCACACCATTCATTTGCATGGACAGCTCAGATAAGCAGTACAATTGCGACAGAGTACTGACATTTGCTACCACAAAGCGGGGTGGGTTGCTGCACTGGGTATCAGGCCATTACCATGCACTCCAATCGACCTGAACGGTTGGTGAACTAGGTCGATACGCAGACCCATGCCCATGTTCCCCCATCAGCTCGCCCGAGGCACAGAGTACTGTACGAAGTAAGGGAGTGACTCCAGGAGCAAAAACCTCTACACGTATACTTCCATGCCACCTCGATGCTATATCACGGAACAATTCTCCAGAAACAGCGATATGAACATGGGCACATCAGCTAGCCTTCCCACATTAAAGCTGGTCCAGTGCCGCCATATACATCGAGGATCAAGAGCCCAGAGCCATCGCCGCCACACAACCATATGCTGCCGTTATTGGGGATGAGGTTTATCACAGGTCTATTACACTTCGTGCCGTTAACTAGGTTCTCGCTGGAGAGAAAAGGTGAGGCCGCCGCCTTCAATAATCGACACAACGAGGGTTTTCCAACTTTCATAGGGCAGATGACCAGAGCGATGAAACGAAAGAAGCAAAGAAATCGAACTACATTTAACTTCGATTTACAGGCTTCTAGAACAAAAAGAAAACAAACCCCGTGATCTGCCCCAGAGTCTGAACGGAATTAGGGGCAGCCTGTATGGTCACGGTCAGCGTATCACTAGTACAAGTGAGAATTTTAGGGGCCATGTACTTGTCATTATTGGCAGGGGTGTGTACAAGTTGCGAGCCAGCCCTACTTAATATTGCGCAGGATTGACGTTCAACGGCGTTCAGCGTCAACGAATCACCCGAGCAGCAAGAGAAGACCTTCCTGATCGGGCACTGTGGCTGGCAGCTAACCATGGCTGTCCTTGCAGTCTTACAAGGGGCCAGGGGGACAGCCACAACTTCTGCGGACCACATGGCCAGCGACACTCAAATCTCTCGGGCTCGGATGGATGGATAAATCGAGATAAAGCTCCGCCATCCATCCGAGGATGGGTAAATTTCTTAATAATATACCACCTTCCTGACCAATATAACCCCAAACGGCATAGGAGGTATGATACAGCCCTGTCAAGCACAACCCAGCCCCCAGCGCAGCAAAAACTCTTTTTGGCTGCTGGAAAATAAAGAGACCAGGAGGTTCTCTTGTGCTTGATCCTCCTTCCGCGCATCCCGTTTAAATAATAGGACGCCCACTTAGGTGCGGAATTGATAAATACAAGACCAGCGTCCATCAAGCTCGAACATCAAACTCTTTTTGACAAAGGCCTTGTTTCGTATTTTCAAGGGGGGTTGTGCAGCGTGGGGTACACGGCAAAATGTTATGCAAAATAAACTGAGATGGCATAGCGTGCATTACCACAGTACCACGGATGATGGAAGCCCGTTGAAATCCCACCGTTTTTATGGAGGAGGAAGTCCTCCGTATGATCCTCATGCTTGCCACGAGGCAGTTACATCTCCAACACGCAAGCGGCTAGGAAAGTCACAATGGATACTCCCCCTGAAACAACCTCCATTAGGCCTGCATTCTATGTTGGGTTATCAGATGGTTGAATGGGAGATGGGGTAGTTATGGTATGGTATCAAAAATGGGGGTTGCTAAACCGACAATCCTTCAGCGACAGGCAACTCACAATGAAAGAAAAAGAAACCAACGCGGCGTTCTAAAAAAACACCCGTTAATCCTGACCTTCAGCATTCTCGGATTTTAGGTAACGATGGCAGCAAAACCATGCTGGTTAGTAGTTAGTCGACCAAGATGGCAGAAGTCATACGAACAAGCCACATCGCATCGCTTCGTTTTTCGCGTACTCAGAATGCAACAGAGTTCGCTGGAGATCTTGTGCACAACGTCTTTAAGCCGATCTCCTGCGAAGTATGTTGACGTCGCCCGCGCCAAAATACGAGCCCTTCCCAGAGTTTCCCTCATTTTCTTGATACTCCTCCAGTCACAACGTCCTTCTCTGATTGTTCTGATCCCCATGTCCTGGTCAATTAAGAGCAACATATTGCTGTATCGGGCTAAAGCGAAAGCGAGAACGGAAAGGCTTCGCTATCAAGGAAGCAAGCTAGTATTCGTACTCACGTACTCTGCCCACGCTAAATGCCCCTTCTTTCCACTGGCGTGGGGGAGAACAAACCATGTTTTGCAAAATCCGTATTTCCCTTGGTCCTTATTTGAGCTGCTATGAAACCACAAAAAGCCAACTGCTTTTCTTTTTGATATCAGGTATTATTGGGGACAAAATTTTACATCGAAAATCGGACTATTAACTTATAGGAAGAGGTGATTGGGTCAGGAAGCGGTGTGGCAGCGCGTTTGGACCGCTTGAATTTCCACGACGGGGGTTTTTGACATGAGAAAGGGAATCACCGAGGGAAAAGTAAGTAATTTATTTTTCGACCCCAGATGCGGATCGAATGAGCGCTTTTCCACCAATAACATCGGTATTCGGACATGACATATCAGTCTTCTCCTATTGACCAGTGAATTGTAAGGATGAGACTGGAGAGCGGAAAAAATAACAAGTCATTGCCCTTTCCGTCATGATAAGTGAGTCTCTCATGTATATTTCGAGTACTGGTAACTCTGGACTTGGACTCTTCAGCTGAGAAAGACATTCATAAGTCGTCTATTCGATCGCTTTCAGGTCCACGAGTGGAGACGCAGCCGTGATCAGTCACCTTCCTCTCGCTAATTCCGCAAAACTCCATCACTCTTATCGAAAGTGCGAACGTGTCATGCGAGGGGCAGAGGCAATGAAGATAATTCTGCCCGTCTCTCAATGATATCCATCAGCTGAGGAACGTTGCGTTTAAAGGGGGCCTTTTTGTTTAAGGATAATCCCGTCCCTTGACCTGCTCAAGGAAAACTTTAACTTGCCACTATCGACGGGAGTCTCGGTACAGCCCGTTAACCGCTCTATAGGAATTATAAATGCACCTGTCTAAGTTAGGTGTATCTTCCAACTAGTTATTTTTTTTAGATCAGCGCAGACTTCACCAGCGAACTCTGTGGCAAGGAAGGTTGGAGGAACCAAGACACGGCGACGTCGAGACACCCCAGGTTTGGCAGCCAAGTTCCTGTCCTTGCATTGAAAATGGGAGTTCTTGGGCGGAGACATGGAATTTGAGAGTTCGCCACTTTGCATGCATGATGCTGATAATACACGTACCGAAAGAGGGGCGAGGAACCACACCAAGAAGAACCGAATCTGTAAGGCACTGCCGCCATGACGCAGGGTGTTGCTGTATAGGGCCTTTCATGCATAGAGGAGCCAGACACAGTGTACAATCTCAGGATATACCGACGATACAGTGGAATGTCCATCAACCCGACTGGAGCGTCGTTGTGGTAGAGTGCAGCCCAAAGAAAGACGGAAGAGGAAGGATGCGATCTGTTATCTTATCAGATCATCTTATCAGATTTACCCTTGAGATTGTTAACCTCCTGAGCCTTGGCAAAGCTCATTTCTTTCTCTCTGTATTATTAACATGTAGTGCTTTGAATATCACAGCCAAAACAGCGAGATATTATTCAGCAGCAAGTGACCTCTCATATACTGGAGCCTATACGTGGCTGCTGTTATCGAGGCTTTCGGAGGGGAAGACTTCATCTCTCCTCCTTATCTCTTTCCTCCCGCCGTGGGCCCCCTTCGACTAGGAGCAGCAGCCACCTCGTGAATCCCAGCCATCCTCACCGCCGTTTGTCTCACCTCGACTCTGCACACTGCCTCCGCCAGGCGTATCATCGGTTATCTTCAGCTGCTGAGTGCAAGTGCTGTCACTAAAAGCGAGACAGGCATACCCCAGCTATACAGACTGCACTTTTGGGGGTGAAAATAGTACTAGTTTGGGGGAATTTAAGTTACCCATAAGCCCGGGTGGTCTAGTTGGTATGATTCTCGCTTCGGGTCAACCCTTAGCCCGAGCCTTCCTTAAGAGGCTCACGTCTGCGAGAGGCCCCGCGTTCGAATCGCGGCTCGGGCCATTTTTTTTTTTTTTTACTTATGTTTTTGAGATAGACGACAGCAAGCAATATATAGATAGTACGTACGCTGGAAGAAAGATATAACAGATTAAAAAGTCAAGTATTTTAGTATACGAAGTTTTACTTGACTGGTGTAAGTTTCCGTCTCGTGCTGCAATGGCTGTCTGGACTTTTCCGCTGTGCTGCCGCTAGCAGCGTTTCAAGGGACGGGAAACCGTATAGCTCATCAGCAAGCTAGCTAGGTAGCTAGTTAACCGATGGACCGATGGGCCGATAATTAATTAAAAAGAGGCTGCCGAGAATGCTTCAGTATCCTTAATTCTTTTCTTGGATGCCGTTATCTAAGTATACATACATATATATATCCCTTTCATCCTGTACAGGCATGCTGCATATATTATTATTCGTGTAAGTTCACTCTCAAGGAGATACATACTTAGTATAAAACAACCTATAGTTCGTCCGTGCTTAGCCGTTGAACCCCATTCATGACAGGACTCTATATTATTGTATCGCCCAGGAAAAGAAAGATAGCCCTTGCAAGCTTGATCATTATTCAATGGGGTTCGGTTCTGCCTCCCCTGAAGTCCTAGGTTGAAGCCATCAGTTACCTTTCTAGGTTGGGTCAGCGTCTCATGTTTGCCCTATCACCATATACTCCGTATCATCACACAGGAAGGGTGAAGGGAAGGGGAGAGGAAGCAAACTGCACATCGGCCAGACCGAAAAAGAGTCAATACTGCAAGTTACCGTGTAGTACAGGACATGACCTCGAAACCCGGTGTCCGATCGCATGAAACGAACACCAGACATGCGGCCGTCGTATTCTCCAGACAGGGTCCAAGTAAGTGAATATAAGAGATCGCACAGGCAATATCTGACGAACTGTGCGTCACTTCAATCTTGCCTTATCGGATACAGGGCTGTCGGTCAAAGTAAATCATATAAGAATAGTAATAATAATATACGAATGTGAACCCGGTGTCGATGAAACGCCTCTTTCATCGTCCGCTGGCTGCCGAATAATTTGACACTTGTGTGATCTCCATAATTACCCGAGCCCAGCGCCCCCCCCAGGAGGCGAAGGAAACGAAGGAGCAAGAAGGAAGTTTGTTCAAGTGACGGGAGAAGGCGAACGGGCCGTAGCGGACAGCGGCATGAAGAACAGGTGGTATGAGGGGCCACAGGTTTGAGTAGCCGATATGTATATGCACACGCGCACTCCTTCGTACCGAGGCACAGCGTTGGTCAACTAGTGTTATACTAACTATCTATCGACGGTCCTGAAGGTTTCGAGCAGCGCAAGGCACATTTCATCTGTCCTCCAGGACGTTGCAGAGTGAGATCGGGTGAGCATGCGCAGAGAGATGGATGGATGGGAGCAAGAATGGGGGAAACGATGTACCCTTGCACCGGATTCGTATATGGAGAAGAAACACGTCTGTCTGCTGGCGTCTTCCCCGGACAGCCAGCGAAGCCAGTTCCTGCACGTGGAGAAGACGCAGAAGCGAAGAGGCCGGCTGCGAGCGAAGGGAACTCCGCAGCTGCTCAGTCTTTGCGTTTCATCTGGCGTTCGGAGCAGAGACAAGGCGTTCAGCTCATGGTCCCGGAGACGACGGTGCTAGTAGAAGTCACCAGAGAGGGCTTTCCTGAGCAAAGTGGGTGTTTGTCATTTTTGTCTCTCTGTCCCGTAGTTACGGAGTACGATAAAATGCCCCATGTATCTGATCGGATATTCGCAATTGGCGCTCACTGCTGCTCTGGTCCAGGATTCACTCACTCAATAATTGGCACGGAGTATGCCGGAGTCACCCCCAAGCCTACTAACCTGTTGGCTTGTTAGCCAGTTATATGAACCTGGATTATGGGCATCCCCTTGTCAGCGTCTCGTCTGACGCATGCAATCCTAAACTAAACTGCCTAACGAGCAAGGCGGACCTCAACCTTCTGCTCGTTGGATAGGGTCGATGTGATATGTGTTGGGCACTGCTTCGAATATACCTAGCTAAGAAGACAACGTCTCCGACTCCCCGTGCAGGTAGTAACCCAGTTAGTTAGCCACCCCCCCTATATTTATATATGAGGGACGGACTGCGTATGCCGGTTGCTGAGGCATGGACCAGACCTCGTGGGTGTCTCACGTCACTCTGCACTGTGCCTCGTGGTGATCCATCTGCCATCTGCCCCCAGAATCCCGCCAGTCCGGTCGGGGGGTTCGCCGAATATTTGGTCGTGGTCTGACTTTTGATCCCCCTTAAGCTGCTTCCCCCTAAGGGATAGTGAGAGCGTGAGACCGACCCTCTGTCCAACGAGGTTATCGGAGAATTTACTCGCTTTCTCCCCTTCTCTCTCCCGTTTTTTTTTTTTTTTTTTTCAGGTCAGATGGGCATGGAGACAAGAAAAAAAAGGAACGAAAGGTAGCTACTTACCTCCCGACAACATCGTTCCCCCCCCTTGCCCGGCTCTCCACAGCGTATACTTATATAAGAGGTACGCCTGGAGTACACACCATCAGAAGTTGGCCACGGCCAGCGCATCATCTACATCAGGCACAAATGATTGCTCTTCCGCACCCGGTGAGCCAGCAGCGCCAGGTAGTGTCGATGTGATGACTACTTTCTCAGCTTAGCTAGCAATAGCAAGTTCCTTAACTATTAATTAACGAGGCCCTTGGGGAAGCAAGCTGAGTTGGTCGCTAACTTACTGGAATATATGCATAAATAAACTACCCAACACCCATCCCATCCCTTCCCGTATTAAATTGTCGATAGGTAAATCCAGTGCATTTGCTTTTTTTTCTTTCTTTCTTCGTTTTTTCCCCCTTCTTCTTCCTCTTCTTCGAATGAATAATAATAATTCCTTTTATCAAGGGGAATCATCTTTCCCCTTCCCCATACGAGAAATGCTTAGCGTATACCTCGTACGTAATAAGCAGCCTCAGCTCGGGAGACGGAGACAACTGCCAGCCTGCTCTCTCTCGCAAGGCATTATTATTAGCTATCTTTCCCGTCTAAATATAACAAACAAAAAATAAACCAGCGTGCTGCTAACTGGCTGACAAGCCGTTAACACGCGACAGGGAGGACGGGGAGGTCGAACCGGCAATTGGGAATCGGAGATGGAGACGGAACCCTCGGACATTAAAACTCATGTTTTGTATAAGTGTATTCCTGGCCCGGGAGATGAAAAAGGTACATGCACGCCCCGTAGGTCAGTATGGACATACTTTCAATACTTACATGCTCTCTCTCTATCGGGTAGGTAACATTGCATCGTATCATGATCATGATCATGTTCTATTTTGATCTCCCACGTTATAAAGGGAGAGCCTTGCTGGCCTTCCCCCTCCAAGTCGTAATACTCGACAGGGAAGATGGATTTGGACGAATACACCGCCGTCGATGTTCAGCTCTTCCGCCTCCGTCGGGCTAAGCTCGATCGAGACATTGCCGGGTGTCGAGTAGTTGACAGGTGATCGGCTAAGGCGTGTACGGAGTACAAAGGGGAGAATAATAGGGGGGGTGGTGGTGGGAGGCGGGAGCGTGCTATGTTTAGATCTGATATAGGCTTGAGTTGAGTTACTTAGTTAGCCGACGTTGAGCCGTTGGAGCTGGCTGGTGATCTCTCTCTCTCTCTCGCTCTGCCGTGTCTGTCGGTCAGTCTCAATTTTTTTTTTTTTTTTTTTTTTTTTTTCCTTCTCTCCGGCCTCTCCTGTTGGTATTTTGCAGCTGATATCACGGCCGAAGTGCTTGTGCCGTCGCTTGTTGACTGTTTACTAGCGAAGGTTACAGACAGCCGGTAGTTATGGACAAAGAAGGCCTTACTCGAGACGGCTGGGAAGACGGAGGAGAAGATGGTATTATTATTTATCTCTTTTATTCTTTTTTTTTCTTTTCTCTCTTTCTCAGCTCATTCGAACCGAGCAACTAGACTAAACTAAATAACTAAGTAACTACACACACGCTCACCCAGGTGATTTGGAGGAAGCAGAAGAACAAAGCCACCCTCCCTGGTATCCAGACCCATCCAGACCCGATAATGAATAAGAATTAGACAAGAATGATAACAAGATGCAGAGGGCAACTAGGTTAGAAAAAGAAAGAAAGAAAGCAAACAATACATGACTTGGTGGGTATCTGGAACACAGTAATAACATCAACAGTAAAGCAGACAGAGGTTAGAGGTAGAGGCGGAGGCGGAGGCGGAGTGAGGTGGAGGCCAAGGTAGAGCAGTAGAAGTATTATGTATGGAGTGGGAGGTAGAAGGGTAAGGGGAGTAAACAAAGGAACATCATCATCGTCGTCGTCGAAGGTAATATAATACATAGAATCGATCAAACGTATTAGAATAAGCGGTAGGAAGGTGGTGGTATGTAGGTGTAGGGAAGCGTGTGTATAGGAGGAGGTAAGGTTGGGTTTGTTGGCGACAGGCGGCGGGCATGGGACCTACCACCCCTTAACGTGGTACTCCCAGGGGCCGTAGTCGAAGTAATGATTCCACGAGCTGTTCTTGGATTCCTTGTCCTCTTTGCCTTGGCCCTTGGAGTCGTTGGCGCCGGGATACTCCTGGAGACCCGCGACATCACATGCCGTATGCCGACGCTTGAATGCCGCGGTAGCAGTCGCAGCGGTGGTCTTCTGCTGACGCTCCCAGAGGAGATGGCGGCGGAGGGACTCAGTCAGTTCTGTTGCAAGCATGTTTCGGCGCGTGGTTCGCGGAGAATGAGCACGAGCTACGATACCACCCGGGGGAATGGAAGTCATGACGATTGGGCGTGAGTGAGGAACTTCCGAGCGCTTCATCTCCAGACCCGGCGAGCCGACGGAGCCAGAGTCGGAGCCGCTGTGGTCTTCGTCGTTGTCTTCTTCCTCGCCGTCTGTTGGGGGAAGGCCTCGCTGCTGCTGCTGCTGCTGCTGCTGCATAGCTGGGGTAGAGCGGGAGTTGGGGCCGGGGCCTCCGCGGAAGGTTGGAGCAAAGTTCTGCTGGGGCTGGTGCATCATCATGGTCAAAAGCGAACGGCGCGAAACGAGATTTGGTCGCGAGTCGACACGCTGAAACAGCTGTTTGTCGTCGACGCTGGATCGGCCGGATTCGGTAACGGAGTCTTCCCAGTCGCCGTCGGACGAGTCTCCTTCGTCTTCGTCCTCGATGGCGCTTTCGGAGATCTCAGACTCGTCGTCCTCATCGCTGGAGGCAATGGCGTCTTCGTCTGATGCACTGGTCTCGCGAATTGGTCGAATAGGGTGGCTGGTGGCCGCCGTGTCTCTGATGAAGGATGTCCTGCTCCTGCTGTGCTGGGCGGATGCCAGGTGGTTGAGGCCATCGCTAAGGGAGCTTCGGTGTGTCTTGATAGCCATTCTGTCTTCGAAGGAGGATTCCTCATCACCAGAGGAGCACCCGAGAGTGAAGACGCTGGGCTTTTGTTGCCTGAGGGGGGACTGTTTGGGTACCGAGTTCTTGCTCGTGCTGGTTGCTGGAGAGAGCTGGCCGTGGGAGCGGAATGAGGAGGAGATCTTGGAAGGCGAGAAGCCACGTACGACGGAGGATGCTGGTCGAGGGAGTTCGGCGGATGAGACGCTGGTGTCTGAAGAAGGAGTAGGGACATCACTCTCCCGGACTCTCTCTAGGGCAGTAGAGCATGAGTCAAGAGATTGGTTGTTTGCTGGAGCCGGATGTTGCTGTAGATGTGTCTGCTCTTGGTGTTGTTGTTGTTGTTGTTGTTCTTGTTGTTGCTGTTGTTGTTTTGGTTGCTGCTGTGTCGAAACTGGGGTAGGGGAAGATGCCCGCGGAGTGGCGTCCAGTTCACGATTCTCGATCTGTAGCTGTGACTTGCTTTTCGGTACACATATCGGCTCCAGCTGCTTCTTCTCCTTGATGCTGTAGACCATCTTCTCCAGTCCAAGGGAGGTGATGTGCCTTTCTCGTCCTCGTGATATGCTTAGGACAGAGTCCTCGCCGACAATGGCTGGCTTTGGGTCAAGCTCTATGGTCCGGGGTGTGCAGGGACACTGGGGACTCGAACCGGAGCTCGTTTGTGCCGTCGATCGTGACCGTGACTGTTCCAGTCCCTCGTCTGATAGAGCAGACTCTACGCTGCTAGAAAGGTCGGGAATCGACTTGGACTCCCGCCTTAGTCGTTCCAGACGGGATCCTGAGTGTGTTCTCTTCTGCTGGAGAGAGTCCTTGCTGTTGCTGCTGCCACTGTTGTTGTCTGAGTTGGTACGTGACTTGGCCTGGGGGGCAACACAGAAGGTCTCGCGGTTCCAGAGCCGCCAGCTCAGGTTCTCGAGCCGTCTGCCTTCTTCCATGAAGTCTGCACATCGTGAAAACACTACACCAGCCCATTAGATTTTGGCTGTCCATCATCATCATCATCATCATCACCGGAGAGAGGGGACTACTCACCCATCCACATTCCATGGAGAGACTCTGCATTGCGAGTGTCGACCTGGTGAATCTTCGCAGGGTCGACAGTCAAGACCGGCGTGCTCAGCCTTGACGGCATGGTTTCCTCTTCCTGTTTCTGTTGCTGTTCAATTCCCAATGTCCGGCTCTTGATGTTCCTGTCTTATCACCCTCTCCCTACTCTCTCTCTCTCTCTCTCTTCCAGAACACCTCTTTTTTATGTCTCTCAATCCGGGGGAGATGTTTCTGGGGAGGAGGGGGGGGGGGTCGCCGGAGTATGAGCAGTTGTCTCTCCTTCGTTCGGCGTCTTTGTTTTCCTCCGGGCGATGTATGTTGCTGTGTCCTGCCTTTTGGTGCGGTTGTCTCTCCTTGCGGGTGCGTATCTAGTAGCAATGCGACAACAAACGGGATGTAGCGTAGATCCCGGCCAGTTCCCTCTTCTTCTGCTCGCAACAAAGAGGAAGAAGACTAATGGTACAAACAGTGCTTGTCGAATGAGATTAGGGAGGCCCGAGGAGAGATGGCGAGGTGCGAGGTTGGTGAGCGTGCAGGAGAGAGGAAGGACGTTGAAGGGGGAGAGCGAGAGAAGCGAAAAGGGACGGGGACGTTCCACTTAAAGAAGTCGATGAAAAAAAAATAGAGCCCAGGGCGGACCCCCGAGGGGAGACATCACACATCTGCCTGGCCCTTGGTTGGCGGTGGAATGCAAGTCCAGGTACCTCTGCACCAGAATTTGTATGCAAAGATACTTCCTGCCGCATCCTCTTTTTTTTTTTTTTTTTTTTTTTCGCCCTTCCTTTTCTTAAGGGCGTTATTTTTAACCTTTTTTTTTTATTCCTTTTGCGGTAGGTTTTTTTTTTTTTACTTTTATGTGTATTTTTGCTTTTTGGTGCGTCATTTTTGCAAATCGCAAAACTGAAAAAAATACAAAAGAGACAAACGCAAAAAAGGAAAGAAGTGGGTCTCGCGCGCTTTGCAAAAAGGGAAAAACGAGGTACCGTGACCTGGTATTTTACTGCTGGCTGCTGACTAAGACGCTGCCTTCGCCGGGGCTCTTCCGCCTGCTGTATTTTTGGCGTTCTGTCTGTACGCGTATCGGTTTTAAGTGACAATACGATCGCCTTAGCTAAGCATGCTTATTATGTAAGAGTAACCTCGGCCTGCGCGAGAGCAACAGAACAACATCGTCGATAGATTGGATGATGGATGGATGGAATGGATGGGCGACGGCGAGGGAGGAGTGAAAAGGGAGAGGAGGCCAGGTGTCTAGCCGCGAGGGATGTGCAAAAGTCGCCTCTTGAGGGCCTTCATGAAGCTCCGGCTAACTCGTGGACTTACTAGTTAGTAGTTAGGTTGTAGTACTTAGGTGGTGACCTCTCCCCCGTCCTATAATTACTGCTTCCTCTCCCTCGCCGCGTTTCACCTTGCAGCCTTGGGACCAACTCCTAGCTAGTTCCTTTTGCCTTCTCTGTTATACTCCCGTACGGACAGGCAGGCTAGACAGGCCAGACAGACAGACAGAGCGTGTGGCGCGCGAGGGCGGCTGGCGGAGATGCTGGGGGGTGGGTGGGAGGAACGAGGGCCCCCCAAGGTCACTTGACTCTCCCTTATCCCTCGCAGGGTCGTGTACCTGCCCCCTTCGTTGGTGACAGCTCATCAGTCACATCGCCTTTCCTGCCTCCCCTTCTCTCCCGTCAAGTGAATCAGTGCCATGCCATACATCACGGCCGGAGGATACACGCAGAGGAGCTTCTTTTTCTTTTGCGCTGGCTGCCCCCCGTCTGCCTTGCCTCTTTTGGGGATCAAAGCATTGCTCTCTCTCTCTCTCTCTCTCTCTCGATCAGTTATGTACTCCATACTCCGTAGTTGGTCCCCTTTATCCTCCACGATGGTTGACTTGTTTAGTTTCCATCCTCTCGCCTGACTTTGGGGCCGTAATAGAAGGGGGAAGGAGACATGTACATCATGTACGTCTATCGATGGAGGGCCCCCAGCCCTATCAGATAGCCAGCCTCGTTTCTCGTCCCCCTTCTGCAGACACCGTCTCGACAGGCGAAACTCACCGGTTCTTGGTGATGGAGGGTCCTGATAGTTTGCTCCGTACCTATGTACATGCATACGTCTACGTCTTGTACAAGCCGGGCGGTTAGTTAACAAGGGAGAGACGAAAGAAAAAAGGGGGTGTGTGTGGGGAGGATATAAAATAGAAAAAGCACAAAAGTAATTGAGATATCGACACCGATTCAATCTCTTTAACTTAGTGCTCAAGTAATAATAATAATAGTCTCTTCGGTATCACATTTAGTTTTTTGATTCCTCTTACCTTGGAAACCCCGTTTTTTATTTTTTATTTATTTTATTTATTTTTTTTTTTTTTACTCTTTTTTCTCTGTCCTTTACGCAACTCCCAACATCAACCGAGCACTGGGTAAGCGCATCTGTTGGCTCGAAAGGAGGAAATGAGTGTTTTACCCATCGTCGCCGAAGTCATTCCTCTCTTAGCGCAACGGCTTGGCATACAACGGCTATCCTACCTTTGTTTGTTTGTTCGTGTGAGCGGTCCAAGGTTGTTCTTGTTTGTGGGGAAAGCAAGAGCGGTGCACAGCGGATAGTCATCCAAGTGGCGCGGTTGGCTTGAACCAGGCCGCTTCCCAAGGCGAACACGAAGACGAAGACGACGAGGACGAAAGAGAGACCAAGACGAAGACTCTAGTGTCGGGGGGAACGAGCGGAAGGGAAGAGCAGAGAGTTGGGGGAGCGAGTAGTGAGAGAGAGCTCGAAGAAGACGCTCTAGGAGAGAAGAGAAAAAATAGAACTGGTCGTTTGCCGGAACCCTTAGGGATGTGGTCATGTGCGGGAAGTGCGCTTTGTTTATGAGCTTTTTCTTTTGCGCTGTCCGATCTTCTCGTCTTCTTAGAGGCTACCGTTGATCGATGCTGATCCATAGGGCAGAAGCTCTCGAAGGGGCCCAAGTCAGTGTCAGGTCAAGGGTCATGTCAGGTCTGTCGTCAGTACTCGTTCCCCCTCAACGCAACTCAGCAGCGAGAGGAACGGCCATTAGTTATCCTGATGAGCCTATACGGGGCCAGGTGGAGGAGCTCTGGTTGACGTGTTCCAATTGCTTTGCTTTCAGTTCAGCCGCCCTTCCCTGGTCGTGGAACATCACTCCGTACATTAAACAGCCCCCTTCCAGGGTCGTGACCGACGTCTCTCAATCGCTGGTTATTCATTATTCCCGCCTTTTTTATGGGATGGTCCAACTGGCCCCTCGAAGACGAGTGTGATGGCGGTGATGTGACTGCTGTGATATTGTTGACCTAACCCGTCACCCCGGGATGAGGAAGAAAGGACAGCGCATTGGTTCTAGATGTGATCGAGCAGGAAACAATGTGCAAAAAAGGAAAGACGGCCGCCATGCAAGTAAGAAACATGACTGTATGGAGTAACTTCGCGGCATGGAGAATGTATGGAGTATCTCTCCATCCTCCCAGACATCGAGCATGACATGACATGACCACCCGGACATAAATATAGTAAAAGCTGCCCAAAGCAGAGCGGCGGCTGCTTCACCCAAGGTGGCTGCTCGTTGTATAAGCCTCATTTCTCACCGCCAGATGCAGAATGCAAGCTCGTCTGCTCCTCCCATGCGATCTGATCTTCATCTGCTGGCCACTGGAGCATACCCGTGCTAGGTCTTTTTTTTTTTCTTTTACCCTTATATCTTAAAAAAGATAGAAAAATAAAAATAAAAGAAAAAACCCCAGCCAGTCTGTTCCATGCTGCTCCCATCAAATCCACGTCTTTGTCCTTGTGACTCTGCACGTCTAACAGTTTCGCCCCGAGATGTCTGTAACTGGCTGGCAAGGGGTACATTTTCCCTGACGTCTGTCTCTTCTGTTTTCACCAGCGGCGCCGTCCGTCTGGCTGCCTGTCTCTCTCACTCGCTCTTTTTTTTTTTCCTCTTTTTTTTTCATATTTGCACTCTCCATCTCCCAGTTTCTGCTGACCTCTGCGTTGGCGACGCTGGGGTCCTATCGTCCTCCCCCTTCACCTTCAGTCACCCAGCACGAGCACCGATTTAGGCGCCGGGATGGCTGGACAATTTTTTTTTTTTTAAGGCTTGTAAGGCGGTCCGTACCTACATCGTTCACCCGTCAGGCTTACCATAGTTTTTCTTTCCCTTCTCATGGCTGGTTCCCGTCGATACATCCGTACATACATACATCACCATGGTAGAAGTGGTCCATGGGGTGGTGTGCGTCGTGGTGGTGGGCATCCTTTCATTCGGTTCTTGGGACGATCTGACAGCGCAGCAGCACACGCACTGCGCAAGGTCCTGCGCGAATAGCCACCAGGCTGTGATGCTGTGATGCTGTGATGCTGTGCTTTGCTCCAATATAATATATCACCGTTATGCATATGTAGACAGTCAGGTGAGGTGGAGGAGGTCGGGGCGAGCTGGCGGTGACTGGCTTATGTAAGATGATCACTTATGTAAGTGGCTTACTTAAGTAGGTTAATAATGACTAATGTTTTGTGACGTTATTCATTACGCGCATACATACGATAAATACAGCCGAGGTACGCACAGTGCCAGGGCTTCCATGCGGCTTCTGGAAGGCCGGGAAGAGTAGGAAAGAGAAAAAAAAAAAAAAAAAAAAAAAAAAAAAAAAGATGGAGCAGAGCAGAGCAGAGCGAGGAGGATGGAGACGACGACGGGGGTCGAGACAAGGCCAGCTTGCCATTGCCGTCGCATTCAGGGCGGCCGCCCGTCTGCAACTCCATTATTCGGAGATTGGCGAGCAGCGAGCGGTTTGAATCCCACTAGTCAAAGTGTTTTGATTATAAAATGAGAGATATTCCGGTGGCTCTTCTTTTCCATTACGAAAGACTAAGAGTAGCTAACCCGGGCACTACTTCTGCTATTTTGGAGATAACGACAAGGAGGTGCCCACCACCCCCCCGACCAAGGCATCGGGCAGACGTCCCAGGCTGAGCAGGAGGGAAGAGACACGGCCCAGGTTTGCGCTGCCATGTGGAGAGGGAGGGAGGGAGAGTAAAAGTCAATGGTTGGCTCGCTCAAAATATCAACACGGACGGCCATCACATCCTCACAGTCGGTCCCTCCAGGCAGGCAGTTGTGATGGCCGAGGCTGGAGGTTGAAGGGGGGGGCTATCCTGACACCTGCCAGCAATCATCGTCATTGTTGTTCATCGTCATCTACTCCGTACGTCTGCATGTAGTTTGGGCAAATTGCGCTGGCGGTACGAAGGGAGGGGGGTCGCAAAAACAAGCCCAAGCAAGTCTGCAAGTAGTTATGCAGTGACGAAACGAACTGATTAATCAGGGACGAGGTGCTCATGTGCCCGCACTTCACTCTTCGCCCCCTGTGTAACTTGTCTGTCTGAGGTTGGCCTGAGAAGTGACATCCTTCGCCTGCCTGACGCCAGAGCTAGTTTTGAAGCAGTGTTTACAGATGCGGAGGAGGGGAGCGAAAATAGTGAAAGTAATGAAGAATGGAGAGGTGAGCTGCGGATAGCAGTAAGCATTGCCTCCCCCATCAGTATCGTCACTCTGAACCTACTCGAGCCCTGTCATACCCAGGAAGAGTAGTTGATTAGAGCGTTAAACAATAACCTTGGGAGTTATTTTCAGCAAGATTGTCAGCGAGTAGATCAATCTGTCGGTATTGGGCCATTTTTTTTTTTTTGGATCCTCTTCCCTCTCTGGGTTGTCACATCGCCGCCCTTGCTCGAAGAACGTAATAGATAACATATTACGGAGTAATACCCATCGAGGTTATCCCATACGGATATCTAGTTATCTAGCCTGCAATCAAGGAATACCAAGCTTGTTGATAAATTAGTTAGACATCCACGTGAGGAGTTGAGATTTCCATTCCAGTCCCTCCTCCCTCTTCCGCGCCCTTACTTACATGGCAGATATCCGTCTTCAGCCTTCCTTCTTGTCAGCCACCCCAGTTCGACTGAACCAGCCAACCAGCAGCCACTTAGCCAACAAAGTCGTAAGAAAGTTATGCTTAGCTATGGCGGGGCTGATTCAATGTACGTCTTTATGCAAAGAAGCAACAGGGATTGTGTTTATCTTTTTTTTTTTTTTTTTTTTTTTCTTTCCCTTGCCCCTCGATCGGGACTATTTTCCTTCGCAACCTCAACCAAGGTAACGAAGAAGCAAGCCAGGAGACGGTCACAGGTCGTAGAAGGGGTGAATGAAATGTCTGGTCCATCGACATCCTCTTCCTTCGCCCTCAGGTAGCCACTTCGGCGTTACTGGCAAGTAGTTAGCTGTCAATCTTAAAAAAGAGCCGGAAAGGCGAGCTTGCTCGTGCCTTGAGAGCGAGAGTTTATCCTGTGACTCGCAGATTTTGTTATGCTGCGGCTGCTGGGGTTATGGTTAAGATGCCAGTGTCTCTTCTGCGCGGAGTATATCCCATCTTCCCGAGATGAACACCGGCAGCCTCCGAGCCGAGAGAGGAGGGAGAGGGCGATAAGAGACTGTCCCGAGTAAAAGTGTGTGCATAGAGTCAAGGGGCAGCATCACGCTTGCTCGCGGTCGCCAGACAAACGGAGTTTTCGTCCTCGCTGGCCCCTCGCGCTGGTTCTGAGGTCCCTTTTCTCCATCTTTCGGTTCCGGGCGTCGGGATGTCGCCCAGCTGGTCACCGACACGTGATGGCTACCTCGCCCTTCCAGGTGAGTTATCGATCCATGAGAAAAATATGATCAGCTTCGCCCGCAACTCCGGGAAACTCCTTCTTCCCCATACTCTCTACCCACTTGTTCCTCTTGTATGGCCTTCTTAGCTTTGTCTTTTGCTTTCTCAGGCGCTTCATGAAGTTTGAGGGGCGAAACTCCCCCGCCGAGGTTGTTCGGCGCCCTTTCAGCCTCTGCCTGCGCTTCTCATGCAACTCAGTTACTTTGGCGCTTCCCGTAGTTGTGTCCCCATAGTTAGCTGGCTGGCTGTCTAGCCCGGAGTAGCCTGCTGTCTTTACATCTGACATCGGGTGTGTTAGGGGAACGAGATCGGAAGAGAGCTGGGGAATTTGCAATTGAAAAGGCAAGTTCCAGTTAACTCTTGCTAGCTCGACTCACTAACCACTCCGTAAACTGGTTGACTAGTCAGTTAGTCTATTAAGTTGGGTAACTTTTGAGGTATCAAGATGTATGCTGAAATCGCATTACAAGAACCCCCAAGATACTTACAATTCTCTTACCAGATCCGACTAATCGAACGGGCAGTTGGATTAACTATAGGGTCAAGTCGTGTGCTCGGTCCAAGGAATATCCATCGCTGGCTTGACCCTGCGCCAACCGCGCGACAATATGATATGTTCTGTTTCTTCTTCCCCCTTTTTCTCACGCTGAACACCCCAGGGTCATGATTTCCAAGCCATTGGATAAACGGTTCATTCTCACGTGTGCACTGGAGCTGTGGGTTCGTGTTTTTGTCTGGCTTACTTCGTATGATGCGTGTGTATCATTTGTTGGCTCCCATCTTTTCATCACATATAGACATGATGAGCGTTTGTTTACCTCTCGTCTAGTTTCACCCTGGCCCTCTTTGCTTTTCGTCCACCACATTCATGATCTTGACGGATGTTCTGTTAGCCCAGTTCGCCTTGGATGTGGGCTAACTGGGCGAATTGCAAGTCGAGGATCGTGAAGATGGCCACTCCAACGCGGTTAGTTGGCTTTTGTTTTCTTTTTAAGCTACTTCCGTGCATCTGGGCTTTAATCTTATTCGGATCTGAGGATAATGTGACCCGCGCCAGAGGTCTGGGTGCTGGAATTTCTATACCTTGTCAGTCTCACCCGGAAGGGGAAGCAGAGGGCACAAGAAGAAGAAATCATACTCGTGCACTGCGCAGCCTCTGACTTGCGATTTGCTCGGAATTCGTTGTTTCGACCAGACGAAAAAGAAAGGGACACAAGGAAAGAAAAGGAAAAAGAGAACCCCAAGGCATAGAGGGTAAAAGGAAGGAAGATAACGTTTTTTCATGACGACCCCCGTTCCTTTTTCTTTATGATATGTTTGGAGTTGTCGATGTTAAATGTTCTATTCTCGGTGCTGGTGTTGCTATGCAAGTTCCCTGGTTTCATTCTATTTTACCTTCGGTTGACATCTCGTCGGCCGGGGACACAGCTTGGTTGGTTTTGAAGGTCAGCCTTGGAGAATCGTAACTGGCCTCCGGCATCCAGTCCCACAGAGATGGGCCAACGGCCCTCGCTCAGCGCGCTTGAGCCATATGGATAAGCTCCTCCTGGCCATGGAGAGTAAAAGAAAGAGTTCCAATCTCTGCTTCCCATACCTCTTACCCTTCATCAATGGGAGCTGCGATTCCTTTGACTGGAGTTCTCTTCCCGGTATCAGCCATCATGCCATCTGCCACCCCCGATAAAGAACATCGATGCACGATCTGGTGGCCTGAACCAAGTTCGCCACGTTACACCAGAGGGCTGATGATGGCGGTTTGGTTTCAAGGCACCGAACACGCATCATCAATTTTCCTCCCCTAGATCTCCGAAGGGTGGTAACTTTTTCCAGGCCACCTGCTCCTGCTTGGTACCTTGTTCCTTTCCTGTACCTTGCCTTTTTCACTGTGCACATGATACACCACACGTTGCATACAGCCAGCTGTTCCTCCCGGTACCTGGAACATGACAGATACTTGTTTCTGCTTATTTTCAGGGCCAGAGCAAGCCTGGGCTGGAATAGAACTGGGGACGGAACCTCCCTAGACGAGAGAGGGGAGATTGCTTTGCATTAAAGACGCTACTCAACCCAATTGTTCTTTTAAAGGGCGATCTCTTATGCTTGTTTCACAGACGGTGGTGTCCAAATGATCTATTCCGATCCGACCTAAAGTAGCTCGACGACTTTCCCTTCTTCCCCCAGCTTGCTTCATATTAGTACTGCATAGCGAAAGCATGTAAGGGGTTGATGCGCCAGCGTTGTCTGTATTGCCTGTCTCGTGCTTCCCAGCGGAGTAATAATTTCACTTCGTGCAAGAATAACAAAAAAAAAAAAAAAAAAAAAAACCAATCCCCAGGTGGATGGGATGCAGCAATTCGCGGGCGGAGCTCGGGGTTTCAAGGCATTGATTCATATAATAGCTTGCTTCCCATCATGTGGCCGCTGTATTATCGTCTTCTCTTTTTTTCCCTCTTCTCTCTTCTTTCCTTACCCTCGTACTTTGAAATTCATCGTCTAGTCTTCTCTTTTTCTAGCTTGAAATGGGAGACCATTTCACAAATAATCGATGCGAAAACAAGGATCATGGCTCTGGAGAAAGGCAATCGAGACTGCAAAAAGGTCAGTGCATGGGCATTTTCAGCCCGCGCTCTCTGTGTTTGTGCTTGGGTGCTGTTGGCTTGCTTTGTGTTGTGTATCTCGCCTTGTTGGACATTGTCTGGTCGTATCCCTGTGCTATGTGTCCTGTGAATGTTGGCTGGCTGCTGGTAAAGGCGATGTATCTCATCCCAATCCCAGCATACTGGGTTGCGATTTGACTAGCTGCTGCGATGAACTAGTTGCGACCATGACTGCGGCTCCCGGTTTACTGTTCGACTTGCTGGAAGCGGATAGTCGACTTGTGTTTCGCTTCTCCTCGAGCTAGTATTGCTCTTTATTAGCATATTTACACCAAATCGGGGCACTTAACTCCCGTTCCCACGCTCTCCCTCCTGTTGCTCAAGCAGGCTGCCGTAGGTATTCATCTTCATCGGGTCTTCTGCAGTATGTTGCTCTTTCAGTCTGCGTGAAGGTAACCTATCGAAAGCTATGGCGCGTTGGAAGAAGGAAGATCGTCGTTCTAAGTAAGCTTGGGGGCAGAGAGAGTATCACGTGATTCAATCGGGACGGGACGCGGGCGGGAGCTAGCTGCTTACATCAGCAAGGGAGTAACAACATCCCGAGGATCTTCGGGCAGTACGGAGAGAACATCAGCTTGCTCTCGATACTGGGTGCTGTGGTTGAATGTACCGAGTCCTTGTGCGTTACTGTACACCCCGAAGCAGGAATGATACCACACTAGCTGTTGTTTTCAATACTTTGATCGCACACCCTGGATCAAAAATTTGTTTCCTTTTCTCTCGACGAACGATATCCAGAACAAATCAACTGATACGTGTCTTGCTGGCAGTTGATCTTTCAATAAACAGTGCCCGTCACAAGTCTTCGTGCAGGCAAAGCATCGGGGCTAGACCAAGGCCTGTACGCTTCCGCCTCTTGCTCGGCTTTGCTGTACGTCTTAACTTGCACAAGCCTGGTCGCCCACTAAGCGCGGTGATCGGACAAGGAGAGATGTCATTACGCTAATTTACTTGCTTCAGTGGCGGAGGCATATGACATGCTTCAGCCTCGAACGGCCTCCCGCGTAATGCCAGCCCGGCTCAGCTCTCTCCCATGAGTCGATAAACCTTCGGGTTCGGCCTCATGAGCCAGCCACGAACTCCAATTTTGCTTCTCGTAACAGATAAATTGAAGAACTTCTGTGCCACAGATCTTATTTCCATGAACAACTGACTAGAGGCAGGAGGGGGAGAGAAAAAGAAAGGGAGTTTTCTCTTTTTTTTCTCAACCGTTTTGCTCCCAAATCTAAATCAGATCATTGAAGCTTATAGCCTCTTGCGTTTCCTCCTGCCGCCATTCATCGACAAGTGACCCTTCGTAGCGGTACGCGTTCTCCATGGGAAAAAGGATGAAGCCGCTCAAGTTATTTTAAGCGTCTCTTCCCGTCTGCTTGAGGAGAAATGTGCTCATGTGCATACTCAACCTTTCTCGTGCGACCCAAGCCAGAATGAAGGAGATGTCAAAGAGCTAGGCAAAGCTCAAATTTGCTGCACAAATGCACGATCAAGCATGGAGGGGTGTCGGTGTCCTTGATATCCATCTCTCGATATCCGTTCTGACGAATATGCTGACCACCCCCCGTTACATAAGTTGCCCTTGATTCGTGCCATGTTTTGAATTTTGGTTCTCAAATAGCCATCTATTTCACCTCTTTGGCTGATTTTTTACGTTTCTCTCACCCAGACTGTGTTATCTTCGTATATATTGTACAACAATATATGCTCTTTCCCCAAATCTTTTTCCTAATCCCGCCAATAGAAAATAGGTTTGAAATAATAGCATTTGGTGTGGTGCTTGTGCGTCTCTGCAGATTCGTCGATCGATTTCCCTTTCTCAGCCGTTTTCCTTTTTGTTAATTCTGCTTTGTTTTTATGACTTGCAGATTCATGCAGGGTTTCTTTATTTTAATGTGATTTTTACTCTTCCTCTTCATAGAGGGGTGTCCTTAATTCTTTTCGCCCAAGACCATCTTATCCAAGGAATTATGCAGTGACGCGATGGACCGTAGGTCCATTAACCTATTTGATCATTCGATTGCTTAAAAAAGCTATATCTGCTCACGTTATAGATGTTCTCAAAGCTGGTCGTCGCCTCTGGTCGATTTCTCAAGATATGACACCTGTCCCAAGACCAATCCTTTTGCTACGCTGCAGGCACATCGACTCGCCACTTCTACATCTTCACCCTCTCAAACGCCTACGGGCCCTTGGGGCTAAAACAGCCAGCGAGAATGTCATGGAGAATTAGAAATCATCTTCTCTTTTCGGCCTCCTGTCATACGCCATCGTTGTGGCTCGTACTAATAGCTCGTACCAAAAGGACGGACTATGCATATCTTTCTTATCGATATGCAACTCAATTACCAAAGCTACCTACTACGTCTGCCCTGACTTCTCCCTATTCTTCTCCATCGCCTCGTACTTCTACATGGCTTTTATGGACGATACCAGTTCGTGGAATTCGTATGGGCGGTTCTGTCTGATGTCTCTCCGAGTCCGGGGTGTCTTGAATGTCTGCATCCCGGCTAACAATGCAAGTAATTCCTGCACACGAGATCTCTACCTCGAGTTCCTCACGGTATATCCTAGTGCAACTAACCCAATAATCTGGCTAACTAGCTGTTCACGAATTCTCGAGAGTTCTGGTCTTTGCCCCGGCTGTGTTGCATAATATATTGCATGAGCACAACGTATGCACACAACCGGTATTCTATATACCGTGAAAGTGTATGAATGACTCCCAGAGCCATTCCTTTCGTTTTTACTATATTCTGAGACAAACATTTCCCCGCGCGCTCCGCAATCTAGAGTGCGGGAAGCCTTGCGCCTCTTGAAGCATTCAACAAAATATGTCATTGCTCCATTTTGATCGCATACGCCACATCAATGGCTGCAAGGCAAGGTCTAAGGCCCTGAAACAAATAAAAATAAGCAATAATTGATGACCTCAGCTTCGACAAGCGGTCACATGTACTGCCGATTTCTTATGCTGTTGACTCTTATTTCAATAAAAATCAACTGCATTAAGTTACCATGTCCGCTTTCTATGAAGAAGGGTAATTGCTTAGTTACGTTTCGGGACATGATATTTACCTGGCCCGTTCTGAAATATGTTTGACAGCATAAGGTAACTAACTAATTTTCTTTTTTTTTTTCTCTCTTTGGAAATAAGATGAATACTACACCATGTAGCATGCTGGTTGGGGGATTGCTGGCAAGCGATCCTGGTTCTACCCTGTTTCTCATATTTCGATACCAAAGACAGGCACTGGACCTGCACGCAGGAGTACGAAGGAGGAGATGAATAACTGCATCGCAGTTGCTCAGATGATTCATATATGGCAGATATCTGTCTGTTCGTTGGGTCGTTTTATGTCGGTGGCGCCGCTCATTTCACACTTTCTTCTGCATCTTACTGGCTGCGAGGAGAGGTCGCTGGTCCCCCGTTAAATATGGCCCCTAATCGTCTGTTCCACGTGATGGAGTCGAGCGAGGATTTTTCGCGCATGCTGCGTTATGTGCTGATGGGGGACATGCAGCGAGGAGCAAAAAGTAATAACTAGTTAAGGGGTGACTGATATCTCCTCGTTGCGGAGGCTGGCGGAATTTTGAGTACACCACGAGATCTGGTATTCGGGCTTCAGGGGAGTACTCCGTAGGTCTCAGTAATCGTCTTGTACGGACGGACCGGATACACCACCACCCTCTTTCTTTCTTTCTTTCTTTTTATTTCGCTTCGATTCATTTTCCCTTTTCCCTCGAATTCTTCATTCTGATCAATTCAACTATGGGGCAACGGGTGCTTGCATTTGCATAGTGTGATGTGCTAGTTATGGGGGTAGGATATATCTCAATAATACTGGCAAAACTGTGCAAATCCACAACCCCTCGATTTTTTCAAGGTCCATACGGAGTAGCGTCAACCTTATGGTTGACACGACTTCTTGATGTTCATTCCTCGCTGCTGGTACTTGTCGAAAGAGGTGGTGGATTATGATATGTCAGTTCCGGGGAAGCTGGCATACGTATCCGCCTTTCGTCTTCAAGCTATCTTTTGAGCCTCTCGTATTCTCCCATGTTTACTTTGTGTCATGTGTACGAGTGTTTTGTGGAATAAGAGTCTTGCAGGGCGATAAAATCGGCAGCAGGCCTAGGGGGAGCCTCGCGACAAGGGATGAAAAAAATATTCTGATATTCCACCACTGGCGTGCACACAAACCGATAACTACCCCTGACGCTTGATATCCAATCGTTTGGTGCTAGTCAGTGCAATCCGACGCTTTGCACCGGGCTTTGACAGATATTCCTCTGCGCAATTCTGCAGGATTGACTGGCTCTCGTTGCTTTTCTTTTTGGTGTAGATATAGCGATGGTGGAAGCGCCATGGTACACGGCCCGTCTTTGGGCTATCCTGGTGGGTTAGGCTCTGTAACTAGTTTACTAACTCGCTGCTAGGACAAGAGGAAGCGCAAAAGCCATCAGTGAAAAACGAACGAGCGAGCGAGCCCTTTTGAAAATAAGACCATGGTTATCGAGCCAGGCTCGCCGCCATCGTCAAATGCCAGCAGCATCACCACCAGGTGACGGGATGGACGGGCTCAGGGGGTGATGTTATAGTTTCCTAGGGCGCACCCAAGCACCAGGACGCTGGCTCTCCGTTGGCACTCTATTTCTGATACGGGTTCAACCAGAGGTGAAGAGCAGAGGCCGCCAGAGGTCCATCGCTGAGAATATGCAGAGCTGCACGGTTGATGAGGATGGATGACTTCGTTGGCAACCGTGGTCCATGGATGCGGCTGAACCCTGGTTCATCTTCGTCGTCGTCGTCGGCAATAACTAAATAGTTACATGACATCATAACTCGACGACAGCCGATATAAAAGGCACGCTCTCGCACATAATGAGCGTAGAAAGCAAGGATGACACATAGATTAGCAGTCAATTAAAACAATCAGGGGAACAGATCTCGTTTCTCCCCTGCCTGCTGGCCTGAAGTGAGGTGGCAGAGAACGAGATCTCCGGCCAGGTGAGCTGCTCCGGGACACGCAGTGATTCTTCGCTGTTGAAACTGACACCATGGACTGCGACATAGATGCAAAAGACAGAAAGTCGTAACGAGGGGGGTCTCTAAATTTCTCGCCAAAGTTACCATATCTATGGATTTGGGAGACTACCCTCGCTCCGGCTACTCAAAAGAGACCCTTTTACTGAGACACTAGGATAGGTTCAGGTTTGGGACATAACGAGGGAATCATGCACTGGCGGAGGTGGCAAGGGGCCAAGGATGGTGAAGCCTGGAACCTACTTCAGTAGCCGAGCACCATGTCCCTTGATTGGGGTGTGGAAATGCAAAAGCTGCCAGAGGCCAGCTGCTGAGGTCTTCAGCTTACCACCTCCTTTGATACCAGCTGCTGATGGGATCACGATGACAGCAGCGGAGAGATGGCAAACATGATGGATGGAAGGATGGCAGGTGAGCGTGCTGTCTATGGCAGGCTAAAGGTAAGTTCTTTCTGCTGGAAACTAATGTACAGACTCCGCTTCGGCTATCAAACATTGTCAACTATGTAGCTTGAGTTGCATGATGGACTTTAAAATGTGGATATGCATATGGTTTGCTTCTCATTACCAAGGTCCAACTCTGTGCAAAAGCAGTATCGCTACAACGACCGCTATGATGGTTATCATTCTCGCATTCATTCTTCAATCTAACTCTACGGAGTACACTGGACGGAGATAACTAGGTGATAGGGGCAGCCACTCGCAGGTCAAGAGGCTTCTTCCGCAGACAATGCTGCTGCTAATTCTCCGAAACTAATCCTGGCCCAATCAACCAGTGATGGAGTCCGGAGTATATATCAATGTATGGGCTGAGCTCCCGGTACCGCTTATCGCCGTACCCCATACCCGAAGGGGCCTTTTTTTTTACCGTCAGTCATCCTTAAAAAAACAAGGAAGGCAAAATTAAGAAGACAAAAAGACAAAAGACTATGCATCCAGCTCGCATATACGATAGCCAGATCAGAAAATAAACCAGAATATAAAGTTGTTCATTTTTGCACTTTAGTTATTGCCTTGTGTACTCCGTCCTTCTCCGTGTTGGTATCTAACACGGGGTTTACCTCCCCATCCAATGTTCTGAGCACTAAGCGCAGTGGACTGCACTATTCCAGCACTATTGATTCTTGCCCGCCCAGCACATGTCTTCGCGCGTGGACGACTGCAAAGGGCTTTTTGGCTTCGGTCGGATCGACACCTCGCCCTGACTCTCGGGGTTCAGATCGAGATAACTAGACGGATCTTTTGGCGGTGATCTCCAAGAAACCCCAACCTCTCGAGTTAGCGCTGCGGTTGAGCCACACACCGAGGACTTTGCCTTGGGAACTCCTGATGGGATTCGAAGCTGAAGGTTGAAAGCCCTGCGTTTCTTTTTGCTTCGATATCGAGTCTAGATGAGACGGGATGCTCTGCTCTCCAGCCTCTCCTCGAGGAAGGGCTTCGTCATTCGCTGACCACTTGACCGTCGCCCTTCACTTCCGATCAGTCGGTGAGTATATTGACGGTGCATTGGCTGACTAGGTCCTGAGTACTCCGTACGGAGGGAGTACTTAGTTACAGAGGGTCGACTGGAGGACGGATGTCTTCGTCGTTTTCTGTCTCTCTCTCTCCCTGCCTGTAGTCAGGGGCATGCATGCATAACTATAACCAAGTCCAGCCCCCTACCATGTCACATTTCGCTCTCTTGCCAGGCCTGTCGCGCAACGCACAGCGTTTTGTAACAAACCCATGGCTCGTCCGGATCACGCCTCAGCCTGGCATGTGAAGTTAAGCCGTAGCCACTATGGAGCATAAACATGGCACTAATCCATTTGGTGGTGGCGGACAGTCCCTTGTCTCCCGTCTCGTCCTGCCTTCCAGCCATCTCAGCCCTGGTAGGTTCTATCTGCAAAACGAGTAGCCATCTTGTTTCCCAGGGCTCTGCATCTAGTCTGCTCCATTTGCTCCACTATCCACACGCTCCATCGTGGAGAGAGCGCAGATTCTGCCTCGATACCCCAGGATCATGGGAAAAATACGAAGGAAACCTGGGGCATTACCTGAATGTGCTATTATATAACCACGCCATGGTGGCCTTGGACGCAGATTAGTTATGTGGATGTTGGCCCTCTTAACCAGTAAGGAGTTGGGTAGGCTATTATTTTAACTAGTTATTGCTGCTAGAGAATTCGAATATAGCCGCCCAACAGGGTCTTTTTATAGTCATAATCTAACAAGTTGATATACAGTGCACACGTCCTCCGGCCACAATGGCATAGGTCATGTCCGCTCTGGTACTTGTGCTCCCATCAATCTGATGTGCGAAAAACAGGTACCTACGGCGGACTCAATGAACCGTCAGGTCAAAATTCATTCTCAACTTGTAAGAGAGATAACTCAATAACCCTTCCCGATGAATACGGGGTCACTTTTCCCTGTCTCTGTCTAGTATCAAAATCGACGGCTGCAAGGGATGCCTTGGGGTCAATGCGTAGATAGATAGATATATGACTTGTCTTGCATCATGAAGCTGGGATTTGGAAGAGACAACCTTTCTTTTTTCCCTGTTTCGCAGCAGCTGCCGGCATGAAGGGTGTCAGCAAGCTGGTTGGCATGATGTTTTTCTCTCGGGGTTGTGCAGTGTTGTTGCAGGGGGGAGGCGAGTATACGTCGTCCACACACACACACACACACGCCATGACGGAAGGGAGATATAACGAATTACTCGCCTTCATGTGTCCTGTGAAATGAAAAATAATGCATGCATGGGGTGCGCTGCAGGACCTATCTGAATAGTAGCTCGGACGTAGTTCTGGATATGCAGTCGTCCATCTCGTAGTGTGGCGGTCAGGGGATTTGCAAGCTGGATTCAAAATACACACTGAGTAACTGCAGAATGATGCTTTCTCCATGCACCTATATTAAATTTTTTATTTATTTATTATTATTATTGTTTTTTTTTTTTTTTTTTTTTTTTTTACTCTTCTGCCCGGAGTAGAATTCTGCCCTAAAGCTGAAATGATTATCCCATCGACAACTATGCGTACTGCACGCGAAGTGATATGATATATTTCGAACAGCCCCTGAACATGCTTTACCTTATTTCGTTCCGAAGAACTTCATAGCCAGCCAGCCATTGGCGAATACATCAACAACTGCAAGATCTCGGTATTGGATACTCCCACATGGAATTTTATATTCTACCTGGCGAGACAAAGTGGATATGAGATTGCTAGCAGCAACACCCGAACGAGACCAAATGCTGGTCAAGGACCCTTCGATAGAGATCCAATAATGGCCAGGTTCGAAGACAGATATCGTCAAGTTGGAAGAGCTCCAAGGATAGGTATGCCCATGAATTCCACTTTGAATAGTATTCGAGGGGTGGATTCCGAAACTCTTTCATAGATCTAAGTGGTCAATCGCGGAAGAGGCGACGAGTTCACCCGTTTGCGTCGAGTAAGAAAGAGCCCATGAGCCCATAGTAAGGGGTATTGTTGGCAGGGATATTCGACACATCGAAAGTCGGAGTTGTTGATATAATGTATGTGTGTAAAGGTATCTGGTCCGGGGAAGATAAAAGAGTGCATCTCTAGACGCCTGGCTAAGGAGAATTCTGGTTCGGCTTTTTAATCCGGGGCGAGGGTAGTAGGAGCCAGGTTAGCCGCCTGAACATATACGAGTCAGGCTTACATCTATGAACTGCATAGATTCGCTACCATTGTCAGTAGCTTCTGGGGGCGATGAACGCTACATAAAGTGAAATGACAGAAGAGAAGAAGAAAAGTGCATAAGCCAGACACTTGAAACATGGAGTTTGTTAATTTTTAATTTTATATCGGGATTCTTTGGCGGTCAAGGGCTTTTTTTTGGGGTGACGCCAGGAAGTGTGAGTCAGTATCAGCTGGTATAAACAATTTTGGCTCATGGAAAAGTTTTCGTTCTGGCCTCTCCTGCATAAACCTCAACTGAGCGTGGGGGGGGGGGGGGGGGGGGGAAAAAATAAAAAAAAGTTTTTTTTTTTTTTTTTTTTTTTTCAGTAATAGTTTTTTTTTGGTTTCAAATTTTAAAATCCTGCGGGGTTGGAGATGAGCGAAACGTAAAATTATAAGCTTTTAAAAGGGAAAAAGGAAAAAGGTCCCCGATAAAAAATTGGGGGAAACCAGTTTACCGACCC